>CAMZMU010000064.1:28200076-28484017 GCA_947311845.1 Poa pratensis
TATGATGTAGTCAGAGCAAGTTTTCCCTCAGAAAGAAACCAAGGTTATCGAACCAGTAGGAGCAGCAACTCTTCAGAAGGTTGTCAACGGCGCCAGAAAAATAGCTGTGAGGGAGTCTGGACTGTTGACGTGGAATCTGCACACAACACAATCAAACTACTTTGCCCCAACGAAACAGTGAGGTTGTCAATCTCACTGGCTTGCTGAAAACAAAGGATTAAACGTATGGTGTGGAAAATGAGTATTAAATTGCAGAGAATGAAAAAGGAACAGTTTGCAGTTTGTGGTTGTTTAATCAGTGTAAAAGAATGGACCGGGGTCCACAGTTCACTAGTGGTGTCTCTCCATAAAAGATAACTAACATGTTGGGTGAACAAATTACAGCTGGGCAATTGAAATAGTGAGCGCATGACAATGCATATACATGACATGTTGACTACTATGATATTTAATTGGGCATTACGACATAATACATAGATCGTTATCCAACAGCATCTATGACTAATAATCCACCGCCGGGTTGTCATCCGAGTCCCCGTTGGTATTAAGTTGCAAGCAACGGATAATTGCATTAAGTAAAGTGCGTAATGTAAACAAACACATATGCCCGTGGACATAGCATCGTTAGGTTATCCCTAGTGGCAACAGCACATCCACAACCTTAGAACTTTCTGTCACTGTCCCAGGTTAAACGGAGACATGAACCCACTATCTAGCATAAATACTCTCTCTTGGAGTTACAAGCATCTACTTGGCCAAAGCATCTACGAGTAACGGAAAGCATGCAAGATCTTAAATAACATATAAGATAGATTGATAATCAACTTGACATAATATTCAATATTCATCGGATCCCAGCAAACACAACATGTAGCATTACAATAATATGATCTTGATCATGTAGGGCAGCTCACAAGATCTAAACATGATGGCACAAAGTGGAGAGACAACCATCTAGCTACTGCTATGGACCCGTAGTCCAAGGATGAACTACTCACGCATCACTCCGGAGGCAGGCATGGCGATGTAGAAGCCTCCGGTGACGATTCCCCTCTCCGGCAGGGTGCCGGGAAGAGGTTCTGAACCCTCCCGAGCTAGGGTTGACGACGGCGGCGTCTCTGGACTTTTCGTGGATATTTGCTCAGGTACTTAGGGTTTTCGCGTCGGGGGGAATAAGTAGGCGAAAGGGCGGCGGCTGCGGACCCCCGAGGGGCCCACACCACCCCAGGGCGCGGCAGAGGGGGGCCCCGCCCTGGTGCGTGTGGCCCCTGGTGGCCCTCCTCTGCTGCTCCTTCGCTCCGTCAGGGTGTTCTGGAAAAATAGGCACCCCCGTGTAGTTTCGTCCAATTCCGAGAATATTTCCAGACTAGCTTTTCTGGAATACAAAAACAGCAGAAAACAGGAACTGGCACTTCGGCATCTTGTTAATAGGTTAGTCCCAAAAAATGTATAAAAGTGATATAAAGTAGATGCAAAACATGTAGCAATTGGTATAAAACAAGCATGGAACATCAAAAATTATAGATACGTTTGAGACGTATCAGCATCCCCAAGCTTAGTTCCTACTCGTCCTCGAGTAGGTAAACGATAAAAACAATAATTTTTGAGGTGACATGCTACTATCATAATCTTGATCATATAATATTGCAAGGCACATGTAAATGAATGAAGTGATCCAAGTCAATGGTCTATAATTTGCTACCAAATAGATAATGAGTAAACAATGAATCACACAAGCTAAACGTTTTCATGAATAGTACTTTCGAGACAAGCATCAAACAGTTTTGCATAAGTGTTAACTCATAAAGCAATAGTTTCTAACAAAAGGTATTTAATCAACACAAAGGAAGAATTTAGTTTCAGCATTTGCTTCAACTTTCAACATATTTATCTCATGGATATTGTCAACACAAAGTAGTATAACAAGTCCAATACATTGCATATAACGCATGTTGTAACAAAGTTGACACTAGTGTTTGCTTGTGGAAGACAGAAAGAATAGGAAAACTGACTCAACATAAAAGTAAAAGAAAGGCCCTTCGCAGAGGGAAGCAGGGATTAAATCATGTGCTAGAGCTTTTAGGTTTTTGAAAGCATATAGAGATTGCATAAAATATTTGATACTCCTCCCAACCTTGCTAACACAAGCCATGGCTAACCGAATCCTCGGGTGCCTTCCATCAATCACATACCATGGAGGAGTATCTATTTTTGAGAGGTGTTTGTTAATTGTCAACGAATGGTAGCGGGTGAGAACAGTATTCTACCTGTCGAACGGACTTTTAAGAGCGGCTCCCATGAAGGACGTTATTTCTACCAGCAAGGCAGATCATCCCTCTTTCTCTTTGGTTTACACACATTCAGGTATTTCACTGTTTGTCATTGCTTACTGATGAATCAGGGCAAAAGTGTGAAGAGAATTAATTGGTTAAAGTTGTAATTAATTGGGACTGGGCACCCCGTTGCCAGCTCTTTTTGCAAGTTATTGGATAAGCGGATGTATATGCCACTAGTCCAGGTGTAAAAGTCCACTCGACAAATAGAATAAAGAATAACCACACTAATTCCTCATGAGCTAGTAAACATTGACACAAAAAGGGAATAATAACATTTTGAATAATTTAAAGGTAGCACATGAAAAATTTACTTGGAGTGGCAAGGAAATACCACATATAGGTAGTTATGGTGGACACAAATGGCATGGATTTTGGCTCAAGGATTTGGATGCACGAGAAGCATTCCCTCTCAGTACAGAGTTTAGGCTAGCAAGGTTATGTAAGCAAACAAGAATATCAACCCGTACACCAAGTTTTATATGACAAACATATTGCAAACGTTATAAGACTTCATACCGTCTTCCTTGTTAACCAAACCCTGTTATTAGAAAATATCTAGACCTTAGAGGTACCACCGATGCAAACCAAATTTTCAACAAGCTTTACGGTAGTTCTTCACTAATAGGCTTAACTCATGTGATGCACAATTTAATCATGATCTACTTGTTAACTCAAAACAATTGACAAGCATCAAGTTATCCATTTTAGTGATCTACAAGATTAAGCAAGTTTTTCCTTATACCAATTACCACATGCAACATTTTCTGAACCAACCAAACACCAATCAATTTATTTCATCAACTCTCCAAACAAATATAAGTGAAGCAAGAGAGTACTTTCTACAAAAGAAAGCTAATAGCTCTGACAAGAGATACATGAAAACAAGAGCTAAAAGCTGAACAGCGCTAGATATGAATACTCAACAAATATAAGTGAAGAATAGGAGTATTCTCATGAAAAAGCGGAGCGTGTCTCTCTCCCAATCAAGAATGCTAGGGTCCAGTCAAGCTTTATTGAAAATAAAAATGCAATACTGAAAATAAAAGCACACAGACGCTCCAAGAAAAGCACATATGATGTGAAAGAATTAAAATATAGTTTCACTAGAGATGACCTGATAATTTTGACGATGAAGAAGGGGATGCCTTGGGCATCCCCAAGCTTAGACGCTTGAGTCTTCTTGAAATATGCTGGGGAGATCCATGGGAGCCTCCCCAAGCTTAAGCTCTTCACTCTTCTTGATCCTATTATATCATCCTTCTCTCTTGACCCTTGAAAACTTCCGTCACACCAAACTCAAAGTAGATCTCATTAGAGGGTTAGTGCATAATCAAAAATTCACATGTTCTGTAAAGACGCAATATGATTTGTTACTTTAAACATTAGCTACAGCCACTGATGTTATGTGAAGCTCTTCCACCCAAAAAAGAATTTCACTCAACACTAGTAAAAGAGAGAATGCGAAAAATAAAAAGGCATAATCTGTCTAAAACAGAACAGTCCGCAAAGACGAATTTTTTCGAGGCACTTACGACGCTCAGATCGAGAAACTCTGAACTAATGAAAGTTTCAGACATTCATAAAGATTACGCACAAAAATTTCAGATTTTTAACAATCTGGTGATTTTAGGAATTTCGTACAGTGAACAGCAAAAATCTGTTTCTGCGCAGCAATCAAAATTAAGCATCATCTTATCATTAGAGGCTACTCTTGGCACAACAATGCGAGAAAATAAAGATACAAAGGAGTTGCTACAGAAGTAAACAAACTCCTTGACTCAATAAAAGAAAAATTGCAGAAAAATAAAATGGGTTGCCTCCCATAAGCGCTTTTCTTTAACGCCTTTTAGCTAGGCACAAAGCATGCATCAAGTATTACCAAGTGAAGAAGCATCAACATTCTTACGCTTAGCTCTCTTACCTTTACCTTTATCTTTAGGAAATACTTGGTTACACATAGGTGAAGAGGCGAAATTCATAGTGCCTTGGCCCACATCTATTATTGCTCCAAAGCGTTTCAACAGGGACCTTCCAAGCGTAATTTGTCCTACTCCTGCACATTCAATGACAAGATAATCAATAGATATTGTTATCCCTAAGAGTTTTGTAAATACTCCTTCAGCTACTCCCCTTGGTAATTTAATAGTATTATCACCCAAAGTTATACAATCTTCGCATTTGGAAAGCTCCCAAAGATTTAAGGAATCATAAATATTCTTGGGCATTAAACAGAATTCAGACATAATATCACAGCGAGAATGAAAAGTTTCACCATTTATAACAACTTTTACTGAGGGAATCCATCCCGATGGTTCAAAATTTACTGGCACATTATCATAATGTTCACGAATCTGATTATACCCTTCTTTTAGACCAGATATGTTCGTTTCAAGAGCGTTAAGTCTATCACTTATGCTTGTCAAAGCCAAATCAATTTTAGTGATTGGGGGCTAGAAATTGTAATCAATTTTTTTATAGCATTAAAAGCTTGATCCCCATCATAACGAAGGAAATCTCCTCCTACCACAGCATCTAAAGCATATCTGTAGCAAAGAACAAGACCAAAATAAAAGCTACTAAGAAGCAGGCTTAAAGTCATTTTAGGTTCAGTTTTAGCATAGGACTCAGATATTCTAGACCAAGCATCTTTAAAACTCTCCTCACTCCCTTGCTTGAAAGTGAAGATCTCTTCTTCAGGTGACAACTACTGGAACTAGACATGATAACTAACAGAAAACAAAACTGAAAATAAACTAAATGCAAGTAACTAATTTTTTTTGTTTTTGATAATTGAAAGCAAACAAGATAAAATAAAATAAACTAAGCAAGACAAAAACAAAGTAAAGAGATTGGAAGCGTGAAACTCCCCTTGCAGAAGACTGCTGTCTCCCCGGCAACGGCGCCAGAAAAATAGGAGCTGTTGACGGGAGACAGAGAGCTTCCTGAAGAACTTCTACTCCCCGGCAACGGCGCCAGAAAAATAGCTTGATGACGTGAAACACACGTTCGTTGGGAGACCCCAAGAGGAAGGTATGATGTAGTCAGCAGCAAGTTTTCCCTCAGAAAGAAACCAAGGTTATCGAACCAGTAGGAGCAGCAACTCTTCAGAAGGTTGTCAACGGCGCCAGAAAAATAGTTGTCGCAGGGAGTCTGGACTGTTGACGTGGAATCTGCACACAACACAATCAAACTACTTTGCCCCAACGAAACAGTGAGGTTGTCAATCTCACTGGCTTGCTGAAAACAAAGGATTAAACGTATGGTGTGGAAAATGAGTATTAAATTGCAGAGAATGAAAAAGGAACAGTTTGCAGTTTGTGGTTGTTTAATCAGTGTAAAAGAATGGACCGGGGTCCACAGTTCACTAGTGGTGTCTCTCCATAAAAGATAACTAACATGTTGAGTGAACAAATTACAGCTGGGCAATTGACGAATAGTGAGCGCATGACAATGCATATACATGACATGTTGACTACTATGATATTTAATTGGGCATTACGACATAATACATAGATCGTTATCCAACAGCATCTATGACTAATAATCCACCGCCGGGTTGTCATCCGAGTCCCCCGTTGGTATTAAGTTGCAAGCAACGGATAATTGCATTAAGTAAAGTGCGTAATGTAAACAAACACATATGCCCGTGGACATAGCATCGTTAGGTTATCCCTAGTGGCAACAGCACATCCACAACCTTAGAACTTTCTGTCAGAGTTACAAGCATCTACTTGGCAAATCATCTACGAGTAACGGAAAGCATGCAGATCTTAAATAACATACAAGATAGATTGATAATCAACTTGACATAATATTCAATATTCATCGGATCCCAGCAAACACAACATGTAGCATTACAATAATATGATCTTGATCATGTAGGGCAGCTCACAAGATCTAAACATGATGGCACAAAGTGGAGAGACAACCATCTAGCTACTGCTATGGACCCGTAGTACAAGGATGAACTACTCACGCATCACTCCGGAGGTAGACATGGCGATGTAAAGCCTCCGGTGACGATTCCCCTCTCCGGCAGGGTGCCGGGAAGAGGTTCTGAACCCTCCCGAGCTAGGGTTGACGATGGCGGCGTCTCTGGATCTTTTCGTGGATATTTGCTCAGGTACTTAGGGTTTTCGCGTCGGGGGGAATAAGTAGGTGAAAGGGCGGCGGCTGCGGACCCCCGAGGGGCCCACACCACCCCAGGGCGCAGCAGAAGGGGGCCGCGCCCTGGGTGCGTGTGGCCTCCAGGTGGCCCTCCTCTGCTGCCTTCGCTCCATCAGGCGTGTTCTGGAAAAATAGGCACCCCCGTGTAGTTTCGTCCAATTCCGAGAATATTTCCAGACTAGCTTTTCTGGAATACAAAAACAGCAGAAAACAGGAACTGGCACTTCGGCATCTTGTTAATAGGTTAGTCCCAAAAAATGTATAAAGTGATATAAAGTAGATGCAAAACATGTAGCAATTGGTATAAAACAAGCATGGAACATCAAAAATTATAGATACGTTTGAGACGTATCAAGTCTCAACCTAACCCATTTTCTTTCAACGCAGGTAACTACGTTGAGGGCCATCAAGACCGTTTTCTGGCGTCGTTGCCGGGGAACCATAGCTGAAAGGTTTATCCAAGGATCACTCACATCAATTCAACTTCATCACCAGCTTGTGTAACAACCTAAGCTTGGGGAGGTTGCACCTACGTGAGCATCATCTTATCCATCTTTACCTATAATCATTTTATTTTGTTTTGTTTTTGTCTTGCATATCATCTTTATATTTCGGTTTGCATATTTATATTCAGTTTTGCATTTTTGTGTTGCATTTGTTATTTCGAGTTGCATTAGTGTCATTTTACTTTCAGTTTTGCATAAAAAATTAAAAACACATAAAAACTTGCAATCATGAGTCTTGAAAACAAAAAGAAAGTGAGTCTTCCTTTAAGTTCCATTTCTAGTTTTAAACAACAACCTGGAGAAACATTAAAAGATGCCGGGTTAGAATTAATAGGATGCACTATGAAGATCCTACACCTTGTGAAGATGAAAAGCTAGATCTTTACTTTTATTATGGAATAGATCCTTGGTATCAAAATGCTTTAGATGGGGCTACAGGTGGAAGTTTTGTCCTGTCAACACCATCCTGTGCGGCCATGACACTTAGAAGATTTTTGGTAACTTTGTTGGTAGAAAAAAAAGGTAGAGGATACCACAGTAGCACTTGCATTATCTAAAGATAAATTCGAAGCTGGTTTAGAGAAACTACCAAATAAAGAGGATTTTGAACAACTAGCATCTGTTTCTAAAAATATTATTCCTAAGATAAATGATGAATTAGTTAATGTCATGCATAAACTAAGATTATGTGAGAAAGAATTTCTTGAAAAAGATATTAGTCTCAACAGTATTGAGGAAAAGTTGGTTTGTGTTAGTGATTTATTAAGGAAAAACCCATCATTTAAACATGTGAAGGAAATTCCTATTAAGAAACAAGTTTGGATTAAAAAAGAGAGAAAAGTTGAGGAAGTTAAAATGCTTAGTGAAGTTAAGGAACCATTTGTTGATTTAGAGAAGTGTAGCTTGCATGAATTAATTTCTATCTTACAAAAATTTGCAAGTGATCCTTCTGTTAATATTAACCAGGCTGGTTTTGGTTCCTATATTGCTAATCATGTCTTAAAAGAAAAGATTGCTAGGTACAATCAAGAAGCTATGATACCACCTAAGCTTGGGGATATCTGGATCCCTAAGGTACTAGTAACCATTGGAAAAGAGACACACCATGCCATTTTAGATCTAGGATCTAGTGTCTCTATATTATCTAAAGAACTATATGAAGTCCTTGAACTTAAAAATATTGAGAAATGCTCTATTGAACTTGCACTTGCTGATGATTCCATTAGACATGCTCTAGGAAAAGTAAGTGATGTTATGGTAGAGTTACACATGACTTTTGTGCCTGTTGATTTTCTAATCATGGACATGGGGAATAAAACCTCTAGTCCTATTATTTTGGGAAGACCTTTTCTTCGTACTACAGGTGCCATTATTGATTCAAAGGAAGGGAATGTGAAGTTTCAGTTTCCACACAAGAAGAGCATGGAACACTTCCCAAGGAAGAGGGACACACCAAGGTTCAAGCTCCCTCATGAGCTACGTCCCCTTTGATTATCAAGTAAGTAAGCCTAGCTATATGGCTATAAAGAAAGCGCTTTACGGGAGGCAACCCGGTTGTTTTTGTTTGAGATTTTCTTTGAGTCCTCTTGCTGTAACAAGAGAGTAGTTTGTTAGTTTTGTTTCTGGGATTTTTAATAAAGAACCAAGTTTTACCTATTTTGGGTTTGAAAAGTTGCTATTCATTTTCGGAGAGTTTTCTGCCTGCACGAAGTCTGTGCACGGTTTGATTTTTCATTTTTTATCTGTAACTCCGATTGAGCTGTAATTTGAACTGTAGCTTCAACTTTTCATCCTCTGCACACGTGATTTTTGCAGATTTTTCTGACGAGTTTAAGTAGGGTAGAAAAATGCGTTTTGCTGCTGCTTTTTTCTGGACAGATTCTGTCTTGATATTGTTTGATGCATTCTTTGAGCTTTTTGCTTGAATCTTTTTGATTCAATTGAGTTTATGAGTAGGCATACAACATTATATACTCTCTGGACATTCATATGAATTTTTGCCTAAGGATTTTATGCAGCAAGGAACCTATTTGTTTATCACTACTAATATCACCCCACAGAAAAGAAATGGGAGAAACGGTGTTTTGAAGTTTTTTCACAGGGATTAGAGGAGCTGCACCAAGAGCTATCCAAGGATGGTGAAGACCATAAGCTTGGGGATGTCAAGACAACCCCACTAGACCAACACACTCTCGGTTTGCACACGTCTAACTTCTGTTTTTCGATCAAAGCACTTTATCGTATAAACTTGGAGCTTTTTTTTGCTTTTGTTATTTCGGTTGATTTTTATAAGACCACCACTATCATTTATATATGAGAGAGCTACTGGAAGTTTGGGTTGAATTATGTTGGATGCTATTAAATATATTGGGATAGGGATGTTTGAGTTGATTTTAAAAGATACATATAGTTGCATAATTCATGTGCTTTGAATGAATGTTAATTTGCAAGTGTGTTGTCAAGAGCTATCTTTTACCATGTTTAGATGTTGAATTTTAACTTTACTTGGTTTAACATGGATTGATTAGTTCTATGGACACTTATGCATGCATTTAGATGGTCAACTTTCTCCCTATTGCTAGCCCAAAAATTACAACAAGTAAAAAGCTTGTTTCCCAACACCTTCAACCAAAGTTTTTCCAGTGAGTCCACCATATCTACCTATTAGCTTTATGCTATTCCAAGTATGTTTATCATGTTATATTGTGTTATCTACATTTCTGAATTTAAATGCTTATGTTATTGATTGTCATGGGAAAAATTGGTTAAAAGCTCTCACGAACTTGATGCACAATTTACTTTTATTGCATTTAATAAGCATGAACCATTGTGATTAAAATTATGAAGTTGTGGGCTTGACAATTGTTTTGGTTGGGAGTTAGCCCATATGTGCTGTCACATGGCAAGCTTTCAACATTGCACTTATTTATATTTAGTTGATGTCATGTACTTTTGTTTATGGATGCCTATCATGGGTGAAATGAATGTGGATACTTAGTAAGTTCAAAGAGTTTGTATAAATGGTTAGAGAAATGCCTGGGCCGCTAATCTAAGCCATGCATCATTCATGGTGGAAATTTACAGCATAACCATAATGTTCATTCAGTGATGCACCTCATAATAAAAAGCTATACCCATAGTAAATAAAAGAGTGCTGAGATTGTTCATTGTCTGTTTGTCTTGTTGTTTTGACATGGGCTTGTTCATGTCAAGGGGCAAGAGGTACCCCAGTGCAGTTCTTGATGATACTATTATTACTTGCAATGACCTTTATTTGAATTTACTTTGTGGACCAAAGTGAGTAACACATGGTGTAGGTACTTGTATTCAAGGGACATGAGACATTCAACCAATACATTGTCAAGCACACCACTCATATTTGCTTTCACTTTAAACATTAATCATTCAAGATGCTATGATAGGGGTAATGAGAGCTCCACACCAATGACTACCACATTGCAAGCATTAACTTAAGTAGAAGTGTTTGGAAGTTAGATGAAACTTATTCATGCTTTACCTCTACTTATTTATCTATCCAAAGTGTCCACCTTTTATATTCAGTTTTCATAAGAAGTACTCTATGACCACCATAGGATGTTTTTACTTTTCATTATGCATACATTTGGTCCATAGTACTTTCTTCTATGTTACACTTTGTGAATTTATCATTGAACATCTTTACATTGAGTATTTGATATCACTTCATAATTTATCTTGCATATTGTTATTCCTTTGAAGAATGAATCATTTGACTTTATGTAGCAATAGTAATCACCTTTGATATCCATTGATAGTATTAAAATGCAAAGTCCATGTTAGTTTTATCACCTTCATACTCGGGACGAGCATGGGTTAAGCTTGGGGATGTTGATGCATGTAAAATGCATACATGAACTTTACATTTTATTACATGTTATTCCATGTTATTTGCATCATATAAGGGTTATATTCATGATTTATATTGAGTTTTGGGGATAATTAACAATTCCCCATTTTTCTGGAATTAACCCTGCACTGTCAGAAAACCCCTTTTTCTATATTTTTATGTTTCAGGCGACCAAACACGTCAAATGACCTGAGATTTTACGGGGATCACTTTTTTGGAAGGAACGAAACGTAGGCGCAAAGGAATCGAAGAAACGGAGACCAGAAGGCCGAAAGAGGTGGGCCCACGCGGCCAGATTCCCTGACCGCGTGGGACCCACCAAAATGGCCCTCGGGCCTCCGCTGCCGTCGATCTTCTTCCCGAAGCTTCGTCTTGACCTAAAAACGACTATATATAGACCCCCCAGGGCTTTCGCGAAAGAGAGCGCCGCCGAAACACAGAAACCACGAAACAGAGTCTGGAGCTGAAGATTGGAGGGGGAAAACTCCGGCGGGGCGCTGCCGGCGTGGTCTCCTTCTCCTCCAACAACATCTCCACCGACACCATGATGAAGAGGGAGTAGTCCACCCCTGGACTATGGGTTTGTGGAAGTAACTTATGTATCTCTCCTCTCTATGAGCTTCACTAATTAGTACCGTATGAGCTGCTGAACATGATTACGGTCATCTATGTAATTCCTTTGTGGTGGATCTTTATTATGAGTTAATACATGTTTGAGATTGCAATGGTTTTGTTTCAGTTATGAAAGTAGATGCATATTATGTACCCCGTTCTTATTTACTTGTCATGATCAAGCATGTTTATGAGAGCATGTGAGGGGGAACGTGTGCATTAGTTGGAGTAACGGGGGGTGGCTAGTGCAGTGAACGTGACAGATAGTTCTGCGATCCACTTGGGTTTTCTACCTTACTTTGTTGCCTCACTAGGGATAAACAAAAATACCATGCTACCGGAGAGTGGATGTGACCTTGGCCACTACCTCCATGACTAGATCTAGCATGTTCTTATTTTAACTTCATGTCATTGAACTTATTGCTATGCTCTGATTTATCTTAATTACTAAGGTGTTATGATTTAGTTCGCATCTTGGTGGAGCATAAGAGAGAGAACAACTTATACTTGAGATCTCTATATTAGGACGTGATGCCCATATTATTAATAACTTGTCAAACCATGTCTTGCCATCTTTCATGTTAATTTTAGTGTTCCATACTTGATGCATGTAAAATGCATACATGAACTTTGCACTTTAATTGCTTATATTCCAATCATATTTGCATCATATAAGGGTTATATCAATGTTTTATCATGATTTTGGAAATATCTTAATGATTTCCTATTTTTATGGAAATAACCCTGCGCAGGCAGAAAACCCCGTTTTCTTATTTTAATGTTTCAGGGACCCAAACGTCAACGAAATCACCTGAAAATTTACGGGCGTGAATATTTGGAAGGAAGAAGGACTACGGAAAAAGGAAGCGAGCAAACGGAGCCCGAGGGCCAAACGAGCATGGCCCACGCGGCCACAGTACCAGGCCGCGTGGGACCCACCCGTTTGGGCCTCGTGGCTCCGTTGCCTTCGATCTCTTCTCCACCGACATCGTCTTGACCTAAAAACGCCACCCCCTGCCGCCGTAGATCCACTTTGGTATCTTTACCTTACTTTGTTACCTCACTAGGGATAAACTAAAATACCATGCTACCGGGGATGTGGGTGTGACCATTGCCACTACTCCATGACTAGATCTAGCATGTTCTTATTTTCACTTCATGTCATGATACT
This sequence comes from Poa pratensis, assembly GCA_947311845.1. Classification (NCBI taxonomy): domain Eukaryota; kingdom Viridiplantae; phylum Streptophyta; class Magnoliopsida; order Poales; family Poaceae; genus Poa; species Poa pratensis. The sequence continues at coordinate 28,212,755 of CAMZMU010000064.1, forward strand.
TAATGCTATACTCTGAGTTATCTTAATTACTGAGGTGTTATGATTTAGTTCGCATCTTGGTGGAGTATAAGAGAGGTTAATAACCAAAAGATCTCTATGTTAGGACGTGATGCCCATATATCTAAGTAACTTGTTATCAAACCTTGTGTTGCAATCTCATATGTTAACTTTGTGTGTTCCATTGTCTACCACTTTATAAAGAGAGAGTGCATTTGTGAAACCATGAACCCCAGTCCATTTTTAATCATAAGAAACACCTTTCCAACACCATATACCACTTTTCTATTTTCAGCCATCATTAAATCCGAAAATACAAAAATACTTTTCATCTTGCATATATCATTTAAAAACCCAAAAATATCATTTATCATTGCATCCACCATCATTGCAAATTTATTTCTTGTTTGCATTACCATGCCAGTGCGGTGGAGACGTGTTGCCAACATTAAACCGTCTCGTCGAATCACCACCCACCCGCCGGTTCCTGCGCTCGCCACTGTTTCCCGCCGCTCCCCGCCTTGCTTTCCCGCGTGCACGGCCGGCTATAAGAATCCCGGCGTGCGTCCACTTTCTCGCCGTGCTCTCCCCTCTTCGCCGTAGAAAAAAACAGCCACCCCTGCCACCGTAGATAGCATGCCTCGCCAAGAAGCCACCTCCTGGGCCACCCTCGCCAAGGCCACGCGCCGTTGTTACCCGGCGGAGGGAACAACCCTCCGCCATCCGATAGCTAGGAGGGTGAGGAGGACATGTCAGACCTCCAGCTCGGGATCCAGCCGGAGCCCGAGTTGGGGATGGTGCCACTGCCGCTGCCGGAGCCGAGGTAGAGATGGCGCCGCAGCCGTGGCCGGAGTAGGTTGCCAAGATGAACTCCCTCCTCACCGCGCACTCCGATGAGATGTACCGCCAGGCGACCATCATGGTCGCCGCTGCACACAAGTTGAACGCCCTGAGGGCGGGTCGCCTGGCGCGCGAGGCTTGCCGCTTCGACATGGCGGACGCCCACAGTCTCCGGGTGGAAGCAGCTTTCCAGCGAGCCGACGAGGCACAAGCGCTAGAGTTGGCGGGCCGAGTGGTGGACGATGGCGGAGAGTCGGACGATGGCGCTGACGGATGAGCAGAGACAGCGTGTCTGGGCTGTCGAGAGCGCGGCCCGCCAGTAGAGGCGCATGCGTGCGCGCGCTCGCAACACAGCGACGCAGGCGCACGACATGATGGCGCGCGGCAGGTCAGAGACATGTCGCCGGCCAGAACTATACGGGCTCCCCTGGCATCCCCTACTTCACCGATGACGGGGCGAACGACGATGAGGCCGGCCCCTCTCTCATGGCGATGGACGAGGACGACGCTGCCCCTGCTCCCGGCGTCTAGTTTAGTCGTTGTTTAAGTCTAGGTTAACTGTAGTTTAAGTTTTAGTATAAATTTCGTTCATAATGCATGTAGTTTCAATGAAAATCGTGTCTTTTGTTCGTAATCTGAAAATTCGGTCAAGTATGAGTACTAGATTTGGGGGGTGCCGGTGGGGGAGGCGACTAGTGATTGGCCGGACAGGTGATCGGCACCACCCAAATATTGTCCGCTTTGGGTGGTGCCGAACCATTTTTTAGGAGCCGCCGGTGGAGATGCTCTAAGGCTAAGCTATCAAGAAGGGACCGTCACATCTTAGACAATGATGAATAGTCCAATCGATAGGTCGATCTCGCTACTTTCATCCGCAAAACGAGTTTCGATCCACCACTTTAACAAGGGCACGGCAACCGCACGTCGACCTTACCTAGAATCTTGTTTTTCAAACGGAGTGTGCATACTAATCGTCAAAACTGCTTTTATCATCATCAACTAACCGACTAATGACACCTCGTTGGCCGATACCATTGGAGGATACTTATCCTCGAGACGTCCCATATCGTGGCACCACATTCGGTCTCCGCATGAGGCATCGTGCATAGCAGCTGCCCGCAGGCACGACTTAATGCCTTCGCAAGAAACGTCTTGCGTATCACATTTCTCAAACCTTATCCAAGGGGCGTTCCAAACCTCCAGCGGCCTTGAAAGCTTCGCAGTCCAAGAAGAGTGGTGTTTCATACCACTATGAGAGCATATCCAACAGCGGCGCTTAAAAAGCTGCGCGCCAAATAAACCGCAATACAGCGTGCGCGCGACCGAATCTAGTCCTCCGGCGGCAGCGGCATAAATCCGAGCGCGCGAAAAAAGCGTCCAGTCCAGCGCGCGGGACGAAAGGGAAAAGCGCGCGAGTGACCAACCGCCGATCTGAAATCTCCCGCCGCTCGCGCCCTCGCCCGCCTGCGCCCCTCCCGCGCCGCCGCCAGGGAAATTCCGGCGATGGACGGCCGCTCCGACATTCCCCCGACCCTCCCTACAGCCGCGACCCCTCGGCCGCCGGCGCCGCCGCAAACCCTAGCGCGGGATTGACCACCTCCGCCACCGGCGCCGCACCAACTCCGTCCATCGATCTCGCGTGTGGCCTCTTCATGGCGCCGCGGGCGAATTCCATCGGCGTTCCTCAGCCGCCCGCTGCGCCGCCGCACAATTCCGTCGCCAAGCGGCCGTTGGCGGCGGCGACGGCGGCGACGAAGGGGAAGAAGGTGGACGGTGTTCCGAAGCGCGCGAAGAAGCCTCCGTCAGCGTCGCAAGCTGCGCCTGTGCCCCCTGCCCCCGCCACCCGAAGCGCCGGAATACTCATCCTTTGTTGCGCCGGAGGCCGATGCACACATGGTGTTCGATGGAATGCCCACAAGGTATACTTTTTTTCTTCTTTTTTGTTGTTCTTTGTTAACAAATGTGTATAGATGTATAGTTTGATTAGTTATCTTCTTCAACCTGTCATGTGTATAGAAGAGGATGGGGACGATGAAGATGAAGATGAAGAGGAACAAAATGAAGAGAAAATTGATGGGGCATGATTGTTGATGTTTCATTTGTTTGTGTGAACTATGTTGTCATGAACTTGTTTGTGCTTTGGTGAATTTAAACTATGCTATGTTGCTCAAGTCATGATTTTGTTTATTTTGTGTTTTGAAATCATTTTATTTGTTTCATATTGGTTGCACATTTGCCTACCACCGGCTGCTCCCCCGCGCTGCATTCTACCGCGCCTGATGAAGCGCGACAGCGGCACGCCAAATTATAGCGCGGCTGCTAAAGCGAAACATGCACCCAGCGCGCGAAACGACTATTTTGGCGCTGCAAAAAAATTATACCGCGCCGGCGCGTTGGGCGCATGTTGGAGATGCTCTCAACCTCGGCGACATGGAACTAAGGCCATCACAATCTCAAGATCCGACCGACACTCTAGGTGAAAATTCCATACTCTAACAGAGACGATGGATGATATGCGTCGTCGACACGACCACGGTGGCCGCCGTCGTCGAAGAAGCTGAGCCGTCGGCCTATACCCAAACTTTTGCTCTACCATCAAATCAGGACAATTGTCCCCGTACGACGATATGACGCAACCGCCGCCACCAGGACGCCGCAACGACTAGGAATCCACCCGCACGGGATCAATCAACGCCACACGAGCCTGCACAAGGACCGCTAGAGCCGTGATTTCCAATCTACGGTGCGCCGACATGGGTTGTCTCTTCTCGCGAGGAATGAATCGCCGATGCCCATGGGTTTTGCCGAGATGTGCCCTCCGACGGGGGAGAGGGAAGGAGGAATAATGAAGAGGTGCCCAATGGCTAGGGTTTCTCACACACTGCTCGCGGAAGCAAGACGGGAGCAAGCTTATAATTCGCTCCTCGTGTTCTAAACATGAATCCAACTTGGCTTCTCAGGTCGCCTAAAATAATGGATACTCATATGTAAGCACTTGCACAAGCAACAGTTGTGAATTGTGAGGACCACTAACTGATACTAGTATACTCTTAGCTGTTGTGCATAATAATACGGCTGATCCAATAGAGAACGTTGATGCTGTCTACGTTTGTCTTTTGTGGCCTACTTAAACTTGTAATTCTGTCTCTTTGCGTCATTGTTCTCGTTGATAGGGGGTGAGGACCATTAAGCTCGTTCGGTATCATCATGTGATGATGTCTCTAATGCTGCTCTTATTATCCGTCACTCTAATCAAGCGTTTCATTGTACCCTATAATCTACTCCCTCCGATCGATAATGGTTGAAACAAATTTGTTAAAATACGAATGTAAATACACACTAAAATACGTCTGCTATATCAACATATAGACAAATTTGTATCAGTCATTTCCAATCGAAGGGAGTATCAAACCTCGACTTTTTTTTTCTACCTTTGCTCCAATGCTCGTTGATTCTCACGACATAAAACAGTGAATGCTTTATTGCAAGATCAGCTCCCCGTCGACGCTAATGGGGAGGGCTTTTTTCCCGTGACCTCAATAGCGCAGCAGACCAGAGCCGAGCCGAACATGGCACGTCAGCTCCTTTTCACCGTCATAGGAAACCGTGGGACGAAAAATCGAGAGAAATAAATTTAAACATCTCACTGTTTTATAAAAGGCATACTCTCTCTATTCCAGATGAATTGAGCTTCTAACTTTATGCTATATCAAACATCCTTACGATCAAGTCTACAAAGAAGTATGCTAATATCTACAAAATATTTACATGGTACAACAATAGATTCTATGGTGAATCTAACGAAACTAGTACGGTGCTGATATATTTTTATATAGTTGCTCAAATTTTAAGAAGTTTGACTCAAAATAAAGTTAATACTTTAATTATTATTTTTGGAACAAAGTGAGTATTTGGTCGCTTAGCAAGAGGAGCTCATTGGTCGCCATGTCGCTAAACTATGTCGGGTGGCACATTCACCGTACCAGAATAACTCCAGCAAATCCCCTAAAACACCTCGTCTCTAAAAAAACTGCAGAATAATAGATTAGGTGCAAAATACCTACTCTAACATAGCCTCTATTCCCAAATCTAAACACCCTAGGCCATAAAATACAAATACATAGAAGAACCGAGTAAAGTATACAATGCAAACTATATTTAGTCCATTGGCGAGAGGGAAATTTCCTATCAACTGCATGTGAGTACCGCCCCGTGGCCAAGCTTAAGCGTTGCTACGAACACCCGATACGTGGTCGCGACACTGACGGTGGTCGCCAGAAGCACATCCTCGCGGTCGCTGGTGGCCAACACGACATAGTCACCGGCTAATTTCTTCACCTCCTCGAGGGAGCTCGCAGGCATTGAGGTGTTGGACATCGATGAAGACGTATACACTTGAGAGAAGTGGTTGGTCCACCTCGTTTGCCACGTGCTAGACGAAATTGCAGGCAGTGGAAGTTAGCGCATGATAGCTGCAACTACAATTTGGTAAGGAGCCTATTGTTGGAACTCCATATGCGAGTGATGTAGCATCGAAAACACTTTCCCCCATTAGCAAAACTCGGGATTTTAATATCGAAGATAAAAAGAGTATGTAAGCGGTTTACTCCGTCTAGCAACATGCAAAAGAACTAAAAACTACCTTGTTGTCTCACCAGTACCGAACTTGTTGTTAGGTACAACGATAGTGGAAGTGAATAACATACTTGACAATGAAGATATTTTTTGCATTTTTGGGCATGTGTTTAATTGATCTCTCTTTCGAAAACATGGTGGCAAAAAATAACAAGTATATATAATATATGAGCGAACCGGTAAATACAGAAGTAAAAGTCCATGAATGTCAACTTTGATTCACATCTACATGAGCATCTTGTGCTAATATAATTATACCATGCATCCGAGTAAGTATGAAGCTAATACTACCCCTAGGAGAGCGCATCCACGACACCGTCATATATTAAGTACTAAATACAAAGTATTGCCTCAAGTTTTATGACATGAAATTGGACATCGGTCCGTGGCCTTCGACGGTACCTATCCCTCTTTATCCCTAGAGAGCTGCTCGAGAAATAGCAACAAGCACAAGTGTTTTTACTATTTTCGTCACTAAGCTAGTCACACCACACGATTTCTTCCAGCTAAATCACACCAACCCCACTACTGTCCTATCATCTAGAATGATCAGATCTATAGCATCAAAGAACGGACTAACAATATGTATCTATAACTATATAAAGTACAAGCATGTCAAAGGTATTACACTGCAAAATCATCTCTTAAATAAGGATCTATCGTCATTAATCATGGCGAGTAGCTCATATGGTTCTAAATCAATGAAAGCACATAGAGAGATTCGATCAAGCTACTGTCACAAACCCATAGTCTGAGGGTGAGAACTACTCCCTATTCATCACAGAGACATTAGAGGACTTGATGTATATGCGACCGTATGCTATTCCAGTTGTGTTTTCCCTGCCAATATTACTATGACGGTGCCTTTTATCTTGTTAGTTCTCTATTCTGCTTGGTATCGTGCCTCCTCGTCTGCAAAAGATAACAAAGGGTATATATATAGCCAGTAGAGTATAAGTGTACTAGAGTTCTCAATATAAACATAAATTGAGGTTTAAAATCATATTGAGATTCCTAGAGAATGGAGGCATACAATTTTAGTGACATCAATCTGTCATCCAAGCAATTTCTATAGGAAAGTTTCTACGCAAAAGAATCCTCCAAATTTGTCTGAAATTCCTCCACTCCAAGTAGACCCTAAGGGCCTCTTTGATTCATAGGATAGGAAAATTGTAGGATTCCAATGTGATGCACACTCCAATCCTATAGGATTTTGCATGCAACAAAATTTGTTTGATTCCACCAAAGGAATTGTAAAATGAGCTTGAAGTGAATGTTAGATTTCGTATGAGAAGTAGTAGGATGATTCGAATTTTTCCTATAGAATCCAATCCTACAAATCAAATAATCAAGATAGGAATTTTTCCTATAGGATCCAATCCTACAAATCAAATGACCAAGATAGGAAAATTTCCTATAGGATTCATTCCTTTACAAATCCTTTGCAATTTCTTTGAATCAAGGAGCCCTAAATTTTGGTCTTGGAGGGAAGAGATTGATCACTCGTCAGCCCTGATGCGATGGGTCCGGTTCGGCCCCGTGACCCACTGGACCGGACCTCAATTTTGTTGCCAATAGGGTAACGGGCCGACCCACAAAATACTAGGTCCAAGTGGATTTTGACCCTGTCGAACCTAGGGATGTCGACGGACGCGCTGGCGGACAGGGCGGACAGTACTCGAACCTAGGGTAGACCCGCACCTATCTGCAGATGAACTGGACGACGGCCGCCGCTGCGCCGCCGCCGGACCAGGCACCATGTCGGCACCGGAATAAGCTCGTCGGGTTAGAGGGAATATGCAGCTCCAAATGCCAGCAGCCACCGCCTGCCCACTCGCCGCCTCCCGCCCATCCCCTCCGGTAGCGACCCTCCTCGGCCGCTGGCGCACACCGCGCTGCCTCGCCAAGCTCCACGCCCGCATCCTTCGCCTTGGCCTCCAGAACCACCACGCCCTGCTCGCGCGCTTCGCCGCCGCCTGCGACCACCTCGCCTCCCCCTCCGTCGCCGACTACTTCCTCTCCGCGCTCCTTCCCCACGCCGTCCCGCTCAGCCTCCAGAACACCCTTCTCGCCTCGCTCTCCCGCCACTCCCCGCTCCGCGCCGCGCTCACGCAGTTCAACCTCATCTGCCGCACCGCCTGCCCCGACGGCTTCTCTTTCCCTTCCCTCATACGCGCCTGCGGCCACGTGCCCTGCATCGCCACCGGCCCCGCGCTGCACGCCGCAGCCATCCGCCTCGGCCTCGATGCCGACCTCTTCGGCTGCACGGCGCTCATCCAGTTCTACGGCAAGTGTTGCGCCGCCCGCGCAGAGCGCTATTCGACTCCATGATCGTTCCCAGCGAGGTTTCCTGGATCGTTCCCAGCGAGGTTCCCGGCGAGGTTCCCCTTTACCCTGTCAGAAAAGGGGCGGGGCGTACCTTGAACCAGAAATTTTGCTGTAGGTGCACAGGTCCAATACTAGGTCCGCACCGGACCGAACCTAACACATCATGACTCGTCAGTCGTCACCCGTGGACTCAAAGCAATTTTCCTTTTCTTTTATATATAATCAAACCTATACACTCCATCCTCACTCCTCACTCAGAGCCCATCTCTTCCACAGCGACTTGTCCTCTCAACCATCCCGTACCTTTTCTTTTCCCCTCACCCTCTCTCCCTCGAGCTCCAATCTGACCCAATGCGGCCATGAAATCTCTTCTCTAGTCCAGCCGCCGCCGTGCCGTGTCTCAGCACCACCGCCGACGCGTCACACTCACGCGCGTCGCCGCCCCCGTTCTACGTCATCGCGTCCCTGCAGTCTCCACCCCGTCCGCAATCTCGGACACTGGATTTCGAGGTATGAGCGTCTAATCGTCCAGTGACAGCTTAAGCTCAAACTAACCTCACCAGATTTTGGCATACTACCGCCCCCGATTTGGATCCTGATTGCTTCTAATTTCCTCTTAGGCAGTTAGGATCTCTGGATCCGTAAGAGGAACCTCGCCGGGGCTACGGTGAATGTGATCGGAAGCAACCGCGGGCTCAGTCAGAAATGGCTATACCAGGGAGCAGTACAGGCGGTGGCGCCAGGCCCAGGCCGGCGAATGGCGCAGCTGCCATCAATGCTGCGGCGGCCGCGGTCGGCTCGGCCGACGCCAGATTCCACTCCCAGCAGCAGCAGGATAGGGTATATACGCTTACATGTTCTTGTGCACGCAATCACTTAAGCTTTTAGGTACTTTTGTGCTGCTTGCTTTAGATTTATGTACCAGTACCTGCAATGGTTAGGCTTCGCGATCTAGATGAGCACAGCCAGTGCGTACGAGTACGAACTGTACTGGCCACTACTTGCTGCAACTTGCAATGGGACATCTTTACCCCCAACAATTAGGCTTCAGTACTAACTGCTTGCTCCCTGCTATGCATAATAAGCTGGACTGACTTTTCCTGCGTTGTTGGTCCATGTTGGCATTTTGCACTACTTCAGTAATTCTGCAAATCCCGTACCTTGTCCTCTAAAACAGCACCTGTAGTATGTTGCTCTCTCATTGCTTTCATAGATGGTGTAGATATATAACTGTATAACCGATGAGCTTCTGCTTCTGTTCTATCTGTTTGGCGTTCGTAGCCTGTACCATACTCCAAAAAAACTGTAATGCGCTTTCCTTTAGACTGAAGAATGTTCTGCTCTCCCGCGAGCTATCTAGTGTTATGCTGAACATATTTGCTCCGTGCTGGCGTGCCCCTATTTTCTACATACGAAAAGTATAACTGGTGGATTGTCCTTGTATTCACAGCTTCTCTAGAGTTTAGAGTAAGGGGCAAAGTAGCTTTGAATTTGGAAAGGCCTTACTGTATGATAGAAGCACACACCCTGTTGTGCTTTCCATGATAGGATCTTTTTCCATCTGAAGATTTTTCAGATTCCTGTGAGATACGTGCTGTGATGCTCATGCCTGATACCAAAATGTATATGTTTATCTACGATGACATTTTATGCTTATGAAGTTCGGTTGCATGGTTAATAATTAAGAAATAGTATTTTCTTTCTGTAACAGATTTCAATTGTCATCTGCAGCTTCATCATTGGCCGAACTATTACATTGTCTTTTCAACTATAAACTAGTTCGTCGTTCATCTATGCAGTCAATTTTGTGTATCTCTTTACCAATAATGAGGAGGATTGTTTTCATTTCCAATTTAGGAACAATCAAACTCTTGCGCTTGCACTAATGAATACATATTTCTCTGTTCTTAACAGCAGGGCAGATGGGTTGGCTGTTTTTCTGGCCTGTCTTGTTTTGGATCACAGAAAGGTGGAGACGTATAGTCCCTGCAGCCCGTATGTCTGATGGGACAACCAACCGTGGAAATGTTCGCCAGTCTGGTGGCAATTCCAACCAAAATGGGGCTATGAATTTATCTCTTCTTGCTCCACCATCATCACCAGCATCCTTCTCAAACTCAGCACTTCCTTCGACTGCTCAGTCACCTAACTGCTTCCTGTCACTATCTGCAAACTCTCCTGGCCCAACATCTAATATGTTCGCTGTTGGACCATATGCCAATGAACCTCAGCTTGTCTCACCTCCAACAGCATTTTCAACTTACACAACTGAGCCCTCCACAGCACCACTGACCCCTCCCCCTGAACTAGCTCATGCAACCACTCCATCTTCTCCAGATGTTCCATATGCTAGGTTTCTTTCATCATCTATGGGTCTTAAAGCTACTGGCAAGGAGCAAAACATGCATTACTCATACTCTGGTGGTTCAGGATTCCAGGGATCTTATCCACTTTACCCAGGAAGCCCTTCTAGCAGTCTCATATCACCTGCCTCGGTAACTCCAAGGACCGGTCTTTCCTCACCTATCCCTGAGCAAGATGTTCCCACTGCACATTGGAAGACATCTAGGTCCGCCTGTGACACGCCGTATTCGATTGCTTCGCCCATTCCTGAGCAAGAGGTCCCTACAGCACAGTGGAAGACTTCCAGATCTGCTTGCGATACACCGTACTCCAGGACATCACCATCCAACATTTTTGGGCTTGATTCAGCTGCCTCTAGAAACTATCTGCTAGATAGCAATTTTTTCCGTCCAGCTGCATCTGCTCAGTTCTACCTCGATCAGGCTCAGCAGTCATTTCCTTATAATGGTGGGAGGCTTAGTGTTTCAAGGGACAAACAGGATGCTGATGAGGTTGAAGCTACCGAGCATCTTTTGGATTCAGTGCAGACGAGATCGTTACAACTCAGCATTATGCAGAGATACCAGATGCCGTTGATGATGGATTTAGCATATCCCCATTTGGAAACAGTGGCCTGCCTAATGAGATTCATGACATGGATAAGATGGATAAGTCAGTGTTCAATGTAAAACAGATCACAAGCCCAAAGAAGTCTGCAGACCAGCTTTCCAGTGGCACAACACAAAATGTACTGCACCTGGATATATTCAAAGGTAATGTCCTGACTTTTCAACCCAACCTGTCATTTATATCTTGGTATTACTAGAATATAATCAAGATTTTGGTTTTCTTCGCAAACTGCTGCGTAAAATAGTTATTCAGTAACTCGAACATACTAGCACCCTGTAACCTGAACTGAAATGTTTTCATCAACATACACGGCTATACCCAGGTTTTGATTTGCAATACCTTAGAGTTCATGTTTCTGCAATCTTATTCTGCTCCTTTCCTTTTGTCTCAGGAACAAAAGGGGGCCATCTGTCAGACGATGACACAGCACCAAAGATTGCCATCCTTTCAGTAAGGCGAGGGACGAAATATCTCTAAAACCCATAGAGGTGAGGAAGAAATCTCCGCCTGGGCAGGCATGCTCAGATGCAGAAGTCGAGTACAGAAGGGCGAGGAGTTTGAGAGAAGCCAACAGTGTTCTGTCATGGCGAAGTACACTGTCGAGACAGCTACAGTGATGATGCGCTAGTAAGCAGGATAAGTTTCAAAGTTTCCTTAGCCTATCTGCATCGTTTCGAGCTGTTAGAAGTAATCTGTAGTCGTCGAAGAGTAGCCTGTATTACATATATCTGGGGATCCTACTGCCAGATTGTGCTTCTGGATATGTGATGACCAGTTTGTATTCTGTTTAAATTACAATGTTCCTCTTTTGTAGACACTCTCTAATCGTTCGCTAGCAGAGAAATGAAATGAAAGGGTGTTGCAGCAGATGTTGCTCCCATTCTGCTTGAGTACTTCGAATTCTGATGGAGAAGTGATCCCTATGGTGTTAATGTTATAATGCTATCCCCGTTCCTCGCTTACAAATCTGATCGGCAGCTACATATGATAGCTCTGCTGCGCAGGATTTGGAGGAGCATTTTTCTTAGACGCACAATCTTCATGCTTCTTGACATCGTGGTTCTTGGAACGAAAAGTTACATTTTTTTGTTTGAAGGCAGGGAACGTTACCCAGTGCGAATTCTGCACCCACTGTTTCAACAAAAGCTTGCAACACCAGGGACATTGGGATTGTGCCATTGCTTTATTGGATCATGTTTAACAATCTAGAATGGCCAGTTAACTTTTTTTAGGACACATAGAGAACCGCAACCACGTTTATACATGACCAAGCTAGGATGGAGTAAAACTAGCTGTGCAAGCAAGATCACGAGGACACGAGCCAGATACGAGAGCACGCACGGACTCGCCACGCGTGGTCGCGAGCTCGGGACGCCGGTGGCTTCGGTGGTCACCGGATGACCGCTCGTCGAGCAGCCGGTCGAGTGGTTGCTCGATCCTCACTGCTGGGCGTTGCGCACCTCAACCGTGCACTGCGATTTGAAGAGCGGCGCCAGGGACGCTGGCTCCGCCACCGGCGCTGGCATCGCAGGGTGCCGCCACCCGCCGGCCCCGCTGGACGCGGGCGCGGCGCGGAGCGGGCGTGGCCGTGGGCATGGCCGGGTGCCGCCACCCGCCGCTAGGCGCTGGCGTCTTGGCCTTCTCGTCCGCTGGCGCTCACCGCCGTGCCGGGCCGGGCTCAGGCTGAAGCCAGCTTCCCGCCGCTCCTGGCCTCGGCCTGCGCGCCCTCCCACAGCGGCGCCGGCGACGTGACGAGCGGCGACAGGAGCGGGATGGGCGTCCTCCCGTCGGCCCAGGCGGCGGGGGACGCCTGGGCTGCGTGGCTCCCGCGCGGCCGGCTCGACCTGCAGCGACGCGGGCGCCTTCTTCTGGAGCCGGCTCGGCGGGCGCTTCTTGCAGCCGCCGCCGCCTTGCACCTCGCCGGGCGACAGCTTCATCTCCATGGGCGGATGGATACGTACGTAGGGTGGACTTGGGTGACCGCGATCGCGCTGGTGGTCTCTCTCCCGTGATGCGCGCATGCGGTGCGCGTGGAAGGGTTATAAAAGGGCGGCGCGTGACGAGGGGGCGGCCGGGTTTGGAGGAGGAGGCGCGCGCGTGGACGGCGGGGAGCGATTCGTGGTTGTTCACGTTAACGTTGGGTGGTTCGTTACTTTTAACCGCAACTGCTGCCGATTCCCGGCGAAGAAAGGTCTGCGGCTGCCACGGTTTCTGCCGTTGTAGATAGGTGTTGCTGCCGGAAGATTTGAGTTGTCGAGAAGATCAGTACTCTTTTTCCTTGCGAGAAGATCAGTACTCCATGAACAAACAGAAACAGTTAACCTTTGTTTCAGAGAAAAAACAATCTTGGGCGACCATCGATGCTGACCACCAGCAGTGGCACGTCGATGGCCATGTGACCCTTCCCACAACGGGTGGAAAATCTACGGAATCTCCTGCAGGCCGTACTTCCCTAAAAATTGAAAATTCGTACTCTCTCCGTTCCAAATTAGATGAATTCTATTTATCCACATGCGGATGTATCTATATTTGTAACATGTTTAGATACATTCACATGTGGACAAATGAAAGTCATCTAATTTGGAACGGAGGGAGTACTAGTGTACTGAACACTGATAAAGTTGCTGCTATTTTTCCTTGTTCCGCTATGTAATGCTTGCGAGGTGCAACGTACGTGCGTTAGACGACACTACCGCCAGCGACTTCCTGAGTTACTCCCATCTGCAGGAGTATTTCCGTTCTTTGCCTGCACTATACGTGTCTTTTATGCCAACATCAGGAGAGGCCTCCCATCTGCAGCTGAGGAGTTTTGGTGACGATTGTTGAATATATAATCAATTTAGTAATTGATTTAATCCTCAAAAACAGGAAATAGTTCATGACTAGAATAAGCACAATCAAACTAATCATACGATCTACTGAAACAGTAGACAAACGGAACGAATCTAAAGCATATACTACTAGCAGAAATTGTAGTAGTAACTCAAACAGGAAAATCAAGAGTTCATACTGTGTAGCAGCGTTAACATCGCCCATGTCGTCAAGGAAGAGGCTGCCGATGTCGGGGAAGAAGTCGTCGTTGAGCAAGAACTTGATGCCAGTGCCTCCCGCGTGCACTACACCAGCCTCTCGCGACCTCACCTCCTCCACGACTCAATCTCAAGTTCTCCCTGCCTCTGGCCTCCCCCTGCCTCCCCGTGTTCTGGGTGTGCCCACCCTCTAGTTTTTTATGGGACCACCATTGCCGCTAGCAGCTACTCCTAGCTAGTGGGCATTGACCTAATGCGGTAGGATTTGGGGGGCTCATGTTTTGGTGGCATTGTGCAATCGCACATCTCGCATGTGGCCATGTGTGGATGCCTGGCGAGGGATGGTCGGGTGTGTGTGTGGGGTTGGGGGAGGGGGTATATGCCCCCTCCCACCAGGGTCCCCTAGTCCTCCGCGTGTTCTGGGTGTTGCACATGCAGTGAGGATTGGAGAATGCAATTGTACACATTTTCTAAAGTTATTTATACAAGCCTCGTGTTTGTATAATATTAGTTTAGATAGATAGGAGCTTGTCCATGACTTGCAGTGGAGTAAAACTGAAGCTCGTCCACTGCAATGCTCTGATGTGTCTGTGTTTTTTTTTTCGAAACCGAGGCAAAAGCTTTGCCTCACCATTTATTAAGCAGAGGGTGCCCGGTTTATTATGGAAGAAACCAGGCGAAAACCATACAACAACACGATACAACCCACGGGGCGAAGCCCCACAATCTCAAGAAACCACGACGCCGCACGACGCGGCCACCCACAGCCCAAGCTGCACCAGGTAAGCCGCTCGCAGACCACGGCCGCCAAACCAACATCCGGGGCCGCCGCCCCGGCCTAAAAGACAACCGCTGCTACCGCTGCCCAAGCAGCCCCGACAGCCTCGCCGCCAGCACCCCCTTCCGGGACCGCCGTCCCGACATAGCACCGCTCGCAACCGAGACACGACGCCGCACGAACCAGCCACCCGCAGCCCAAGCTGCCCAGGGAGAGCTGCTCGCAGACCACGGACGTCGTACCAACATCCGGGGCCGCCGCCCCGGCCTAAAAGACGCCCACCGCAACACAAAGAACCCTCCGGGGAGCTGCGACAGCTCCCCCAACCGCGCAAAGGCAGCGCAGCTCCGACTCTGAGGAAGAGCTAAGAAGGAGAACCAGGCAGGCTGGCGCCGAGGAAACCCGCCGAAAGGAACACCTGTCGCCAGTCATCGTACACCACCGGGGACCCACCGCAGCAGCTTCGACTTCACAACAACAAGACATGCCGAGGCAGCCCCAAGGACACGCCGGAGAAGAGCCGACTACCGCAGCCAAAGCCACGTCTCCGACCTCGCTCGTCCTCATCATCATCATCGCCACAGAAGCCTCAACGCGAACACCTCGGCCTTCCACTGGTCCCTCTTGCCGAAATCCAGCTCCAAAGACGAAGCCCTCAAGAGGGAAACGACGCCGGGGCGCCGTCATCGT
Source organism: Poa pratensis (assembly GCA_947311845.1). Lineage (NCBI taxonomy): Eukaryota > Viridiplantae > Streptophyta > Magnoliopsida > Poales > Poaceae > Poa > Poa pratensis. The sequence continues at coordinate 28,228,025 of CAMZMU010000064.1, forward strand.
CCGACCACAAGGTCAAGAGTTTCCCCCGGAGCTGGACCACCGGTTGGAACGGAGCAAGAGGGGGCTGCAACATATCAGCGATGCCTCTAAGAAGGTAAACGACGGCCACAACCGCCGCCATCACTAGCCACGGTACAGACCGGGACGGGGTTTTCACCCCAGCTCCAAGCACACCCTCAGTCGCACCACCGACACCGGCGCCGGCAATACTCACCAACCACCACCACCAACGCCGGCGCATCATCGGCCCACTGCCCGACCCGACCTGGCCGGCATAGCCTCCACGCCACTACTCCCAGCACCTCGCCCAACCCACCGCACCTAACCACCGCCTGACCAAAGCAGCCAGAACCATCGATCTTGCACCAGAGCTCTGCACCGCGCGGAGGCACCGGGACGAAGACGGACAGCACCTCCGAGCACCACGCCGGCAGGAGTACTGAAGCCTCCACCTCCGGCCGCCGCGCCGCCCCAAAGCAGCCGCGCCGACCGCCGTCAACCACCACGGGCCGCCGCGAAAACGGCACCACCTCCACCCGGGGCCGCCGCCCCGGCACACCGCTGCCAGCAGCCACAGCAACGCAGCTCCTCCATGTCCAGCACCCCTCCACCGCGGCAGCAGGACCACCTCCCCGTCCACCACCGTCACCACCTCCTCCACGCGCCCCGCAGCTCCTTCGTGGACAAGGCCACCGAGCAGCCGCAGCACCTCCAAGACCACCTCCACAGCCCTCAACGCCGGCTGCCTCCACCTCCGCCGTGGCGGCCATCACGCACGCGGACGGCCACCGCGGCGCCAGCATCGAGCGCCGCCATGCGCGACCTCCAGAGGCCCCCGTCCCCGCGCGAGGAGATGGCCCTCGGGATCCGCCTCCAGCCCCTCCATCCTTGACGGCCGGGGCGCCGCCACCGCCGCCGGGGCCGGCAGCGCCAGCGGCCCAGGAGGCCCGAAGCCGTGGCCGCGCGAGCTGCGAATGGGGAGCCTCCGGAGCCCCCCGCGCGAGGGGCCCGAGAGGAAGGGGGAGGGGAGGGAGGGGCGGCGGTGAGAGCCTGGCGGCGGCGGCGCTGTGGTGCGGCGGAGGGAGGGGCGATGTGTCTGTGTTGATTGTACTCCAATTAGGATAACTGAGAGATGTTTTTGTCGGCCGTTTGGGTTGAACTATGGCCATTTTGTCACAGCTGAGACGAGAGATGTACACTTTACGATGCTAGTGATGTAATTTTCTGTTTATGCTATATGTCATCATGTTTTAAGTTGGAATTTGTTCGCCCGTTGCAACGCACGGGCATGTTTGCTCTTTTGTACTCACTCAGTCCAAAAATAAGTGTCTAGATACCTCCACTTTTGAGTAAACTTGAGACACTTATTTTTGGGCCTCCACTTTTTACTAAACTTGAGACACTTATTTTTGAACGGAGTGAGTCTATACTACTATTAAAAGAGCAAACTTGTGTTGATACATTGAATCTGAGCCCTTCAATATTTGGCCAACGGTCCAGATCGCTCCAATGTTTGACAACTCAACACAAATCCACTTTTGCCTGTTTTACCCTCCCACCAAATCACATAATACTGCTAATGCCATCGTACCGGTTCGTTTTTCGTTTTCACAATAATTACACAGATTGCCACGACAAAAAGAAACTAAAAAACGGATCAAAACAATGGGGCGTCTTCACGACCAACCCGACACACCGTCCCGCCGCCAGCCACCCTCCATGCATCCCCGCCCGATGCGCCTGACGACCACGCGCGACGCGCTGCCGGCCGGACTCCATCCCCGCATGCCCGTCACCCCGCCAGCCGGCGGCCGCGTCTGCCCGACGCCGCCCGACGACCCTACCCTGATGCCTGACCCGTTTACCTCTTCCTCAAATCAGCCGTGCGTCCGCGCGTGCACGCTCCTCGGGTGCTGCCTCCGTTCCAGTCTCTCGTCATGGCTGACTCAGGCGTCTCCGCGTCGGCAATCAGCTCCCCTAAACGTGCTATACATCTTAGCCGAAGGAATCGACAAGAGGAGCCGAGCGACGGCCGGGCACACGGCCTTCACCGAAGAGCGCCAGCGCACCGGCCGTCGTCGCCGCTGTGGCTAAAGTGGTCACCGAGGTAGGCCAGCTTGCCAAAGATGTCCGTGACGCCGTGCTGGACATCCCCACCCAAAGAATCGAGCAGATATGAATGAGCCGCGCGAATCATGGCCGTCTTCTCCGAGTCCGGCCACGTCAAGCTTGATGGCGGCGTCAACGATGGAGGTTGGAGCGCGCAGGTGACCAAGACTGGTGGCAGGAGGCCTCGGCGCGCAGGTTGATGCCTCGTCGGGCCGAGCATGGCGGCTGAGCTTCTTGGCCGCCCGAGCTTTCTCCCCAGCCCGCAGGGCCGCCGCCAACCTGGAATTCCCCCGCGCCGCACCTGTGCCCCTCGGTCGACGTCGATCTCACCCTTCGGCGGCGCTCGCTACTGAGTAGCAATCAGTCTAAAAAACAACTCGCCCAACAACCTGCTCTGCTAAATCAATTGCATTTGACAGGCCCATAGCTTCTGCGTGCAAGGCATCAGTAATATCATGCAGAGAACCAGCTGATGCAAAAATGAACCATCGACCCTATCCACCTATTTTCTTTTTGTCATCAAAAGAAGCGTCAGTGTTTATCATCACATAGTTTGTTGAAGGTGGATTGCAGCGGGGCATGTGAATCATTGTGCTGCACCTTATTTTTCAGATTTTTTTTCCATTCGTCCACACAGGGTAACTGAAACTGCTCGACAGACAGACGCTGCTCTCCATGGTTGCCCTGTTTCTTTCAGTCCGGCAGTTCCAAAGCATTGATACAGCTAATTCTTGTTCAGCACTTCAGCTTAAGGTAGACGAAGGACCTCCTCGAGCACTTCAAGCGATGATCGGCATGGAAGCAATTTTAGTCTGACGTCCTCAAGCTGTAGTGCACGCCACCGTTGTTTCGCGAACTTGCAGTTCAGAAAAAGGTTCCCACCATCTTCAAATAGCTTATGACAAACCGTGCACCTCATGTCTACTCTATTTTTTCAAGTCAATGTCTACATTTGGTTTTCTTTTATGAAGATCTTATTTCGTTTATTTTTGCTAACCGTTAGATCAAGGGTAGCGTTTACAATTGTCTACCAAGAACTAAGAAATATTTGCATACAATTTTGAGGCATAACATTGAAAATAAAAATGAAATATAACATTTGTAGTTTGCAAATATGGTTCTTATCTATATGACAACTTACTAAAGTATCATATTGTAATTTTTAGAATGTCGTGCTGAAAGATACGGGTGTGACATTGACGATATGACATAATTTGTGCCGACAAATTTCCTAGATGTTGGCCTCGGTGTATGGTGTGTGTGCTCCATGATGCTCACATAAGTATTGTTCTCTTAACAATATAAATTTTAGGACAGTGCAAAAGTGCAAAAGACGCTGGTTTTTTTGTACTTGTAAATGTCGGTTTAATCGTGAAGACGTGCGTTGCACGTACATGCCAACTAGTACTATTAAAATAGCAAACATGTTCGGAATACATTAAATCACAACCGTTCAATATTTGATGAACGCTCCGGATCGCTCCAATGTTTGACAACTTAACACAGCTCAACCCACATTTTCAGTTTCGTGTTAATTACGATTAGAATGCCACCGTGCCGTTTCATTTTTTTATTCTTCTCTTCCGACCGAACCACCGTCCTCCCACAACTTTATTCGTGACCATCTATTCGTGCGTGACTGTCGAGACGGACGTCCTGCCTGCTGAAGGCGAGCCAGAGGAGGGGTTCTGCGGAGTCACGGTGAGCAGCTGCGTTGATTGGCAGCTCGGGCAGCCGTAATCGGCAGAGCAGGACGAGCGTTTCTCCCACCTCCATTAGAAAAACAAGTGCGCGATGATCGGCAGAGTCGGCCGCGTCCTGTCCCGGGATGAGGTAGGCGGCACGGTGCGCGTCAAAGCCGTGGTCAGCAAGCGCGAGCTGAAAAAGATGGTGGCGGCCCCCGGCTCCGGCACCGGCAGCGAGGTGGCGGCGGCATCGGGTGCGCAACGGCCGACAGCACGCAACGGTCGGCAGTCTCCTTCCGGGACAGGACGCGTCGATCTCGCCGGCGGCCGCTCCGACGGCGAGTTCCTCATCTATCTTGCCGACAGGTACGCATCCTCTACATGATCAAATTAATCTCACCAATCGAGCTACTTAGCCGACCGTCTATCCGTGCAGATCACCGTCGCTGAGGAGCAGGGAGAGGCTGAAGAAAGTGTTCGTGGTGGACGAGATGAAGGCTTGGGTAGTGATGGAGGGGTACGACGAGGAGCTGGTGAAAGCTGAGGAGGTGGAGAAGAAGGCGAGAAGCTCAGGGAGAGGCTGACATTGGCGAAGGAGAAGGCCGCGAAAGCGCCGGCGGACAGCGGGTCGTCGCACACGGCGTTCAGTGAGTTCTTGAAGGATGTGAAGCTGTCAAAGTGACCAAGCATAGAAGGTTTGCATCGATACCCTGTCAGAAAGTTGAAGTAAGAATAATCGCTTGTGATGTTACAGACTTACAGGAGGTGTTGATAGATATTAGTTATACTATACTGCTGTGTAGATTAGCTTCTTCAGCAATTAACCTCTCAAATGTTTTGGCATGGCTGGCCAAGTTCTGAACTCAAGCTGTGGAAACTGCAAACATTTCTCAGTTATGCTGTATCATAATTTACACTGCACCGATTCAGACTGAACCCAACTTCTTCGCCGACAGTACCAATCTGGTTCAGCCGGTTAAAGCTGCATCCATATTCACTGCTACTACATCTTGGTTGATCAGACCTACAACTCAAGCATCAGGGCTTCACAGGTTTTCAATGGCGCAAACGTAACCCATAGTCCCATACTCCTACATGTTACAATGTCAAAGCACACTATCAGGCTAAATTAGCTCATAGGGATCAGGCTAGCACTAGCGTTGTGTTATTCAGGTGCCTCTCTTTTACAGACACTCTGTGTGCAAGCAGTGCTGTTGAGTTTCAGCACAGGGAGAACAGTTTACCCTCATATCTGTAAAATATATGGAGTTCTAAATTAATAAAGTTTATGTTAATTATGGAGTTTCAGCACAGGGTAAACACATTTATCCTGGCCGGACAGTTCTGAAATCCCAAAGGTATCGTATGAGAAATGGCTTGCGAAGACGTGTCAATAATATTGCGTCGAGCCTTCTCAATAAGCTAATTACCCTGTCTTTTTAAATTGATTTAGACCTAACATTTCTATAAGCATATACTCCATGGCACTGATCGAGTTTATTTGCAATGTTCAGATCTGACAAACATAGCTAGGAACTATTTTGTGGATGTATCCCGGCCGTAATGGTTTGCTCTATTGTTCCCAACACAATCCTGATAATGTACTTTTGTGCATGCTTTGTTGATTGAATCTGTCAAATTTATCTATTCAGCCCAAATGCTTTGCTGACTGAATCAGAAAAATCTGACAAATTAAGACCATAATTGCATCTTGAAAATTGATCAAATTTTTTAAAAGAAAATGCAGTAGCAAATAGCGTATGGGAAAAATATAAGGTACCTCTTTAAAAGTGAAAAGAAAAAGCTTGACAAGAACTCGACATAGTTGTTATATCTTTCGGTAGTAAACCCATGTGAAAATTTGGCGGATGAAAACTCGAGTCTATTGAAATGTTAATGCAAACAAGATATAATTTGTGTCGAGAATCCGCCCAAGTAGCACGCCTTCACCGCCGCGCCCGCACACCAGTTCTGTTGGTTTCCGCGTGAGGTGGTCTTTCCTACTTATACATTATCCAAAGACGTGATTGCACGCACATGCCAACTACTCCCTCCGTTTTTTAATATAAAATGTTTTAGCATTGTCTACATGCACATGTACACAAATGTATGTAGACATATTTTAGTGTGCATGTTCACTCACTTTAGTATGTATCTAGACAACGTGTGTAACACCTAAAACATCTTATATTAAAGAACGGAGGAAGTAGTTTTCAAGAGAGGACACCAAGATTTTTATATAGGTTCGGTTTTGCCAAAACATAGAATCCGTCTCGTATTGTTGAGAAGCTCAAGGTAAATCGTTGGAAAGTGTGAGTCCGATTTTGACTGAAAGGAAATACTCTGAACACGACCTCCGGCTGAGATCCTCTCACTTGCCTCGACAGGTGAAGTGAACGAGACTTCCGTTGGAGGAAGCTCTCCACCTACAGTGGAGGTGAAATCTCCATTCATAAGAGTGAGACGCTTACAAATGACCAATGTAGTGTCTTTTATATAGGCCAGTGTCCTCAGATTGTCCCGGACTTGTAATTTTTTTTTTTTGAACGGGAACAGGGTCGAAAGACCCCGAAGCTTCAATTAACGCGGTGGGTTACAGTTACAAGGATGAACCCCGGAAGAACCGAAATTACAACCAGGATCCGAACTTTTACAAAAGGGACCTCAAAGAAAAAAAGTCAAACACAAACAGGCCCCTCTCCACCACCACTGACGCCGGACCTCAAAGCAGCGGCCATCGAGCTCACCACCGGGGACGAACCACTTGATGGGGAGGCGATGCAGAGCGCCGCGCCGAAGCCGAGAAAGATCCTCACGACTAGAGGAAGAAGACCACCGGAGAGAAGCACTCCAGGGCGCGGATTGGCCCCCTTGGCCAAGGATAGCAGCGGCACAAGTTGCCGTCGCTGAGGAAGATCCGCAACAGAAGCTTCATATAGGGCACCACCAGCCTCCGTCTTCTCCAAGCCCTGCTTGCAACCAGAGCAACCAGCAACCGGATCGAACAGAGGAACCAGCAGCACCGATTCCCAGGCCCTTCCCAGCAGCAGCAGCACACCCGAACACAGCAACCCTCTCCCCCGCCACCACGGCCGGCCAAGAGGGAGAGCAGAACAGGCAAGAAGCAGAGCTGGGGAAGAGAGCGCTTACTGGAGGAGCCCGCGCCGCGCACCTCATCCGCCGTCTTCCTCCACGGAAGCAGAACAGAGAGGCAGCAGAGCACCCAACCTTTGCCGCGCCATAGCAGAAGGTCGGGCCAGCTCCAAGAGCCCTTATTGAAGGAGATCCCCGCGGCCGTCCTGCCGAGCTGCTCCAACCACAGGAGCACCGCCGACAGCAAGAACCAGAACGAGACTCGCCAGATCTGGGCTTTGAGATCCAGCGACCTACCCCTATTCGCCATATAGGACGAGCTGCTAAACCTAAACCTACTGTACAGAGGAGGCCGGCCTCCTCCCCCACATCGACTCCGGCCGGCGAAGCCGCCGGAGCAGAAGGGGGAAGGAGCCGGGGGCGGCCAAGCGACTCTCAAGAGAAGGGGAGGGAGAGAGCGACGGGGGAGAAAGGAGCGGTTTTTGGGCCACCAACCCCCGGACTTGTAATTTGGGACCCTGGTAAATCCGCTCTTGGGTCGCTTTCCGCCTCAGCGCACCATATCGCCCAAAGCGTCATCCAAACTGAGCATGCGGTAGTAGGAATGTAGGATACAAGAGTTTTCCAGCGGGCCTTATCCAAACTGCGGACCCAAAATATACAGTCTTGCTCGCTCTATGACAAGGACCAGGTAAGGGGACTCGCGACCATGGCGACGTGCGGTGACCTGCCGCCGCCGCCGGCCTGATCTCCCTGCCCCGACCTCCTCTCCCACCTTCGCCTGCAGATCCGGCTTCGCCTTCGCGCTCTCTCTGCCTCCACCCCGAGGTCCGGCACCGTTGCCCGCTGTCGCGGCGGTAGCCATCCTCGTTGGCCGTGGGTTGGATTCCGACGAAGCTGGAGCACAACATGTAGCGGGAGGAGCTGGGCCCGTCGTCGGCGCCGCCGCCTGCACCGCTACCAGTCACTCGCCCGCCATACCGGAGGAGAGACAACTCTGTCACGTCGACCTCCACCTGCTTCTGCCTCCGTCCCGGCCGGCTGAAGACGACAAGCTCGGCATCGACCTGAAGCTCCGCCCTGGTCATGCTCAGCAAGGTGTCTGCGCCCGCGTCCCTGCCATCTGCTCCGGCACCGTCGGCCGCCTCCGCCGCCTCGCTGGCTGCGCCGGCGTCCATGCCCCGTGGCCCCGCCGTCCACCACCCCTGCTTCTGTCGCCGCCCTCGCCGCGGCTGCGCTCACCTCCGCAAGCAAGACCCTTATGTTCGTGGACGGCTGATGGTGAAGCGGTCGGCCTCCCAGCAACGGCCGGCTGCTTCGACGCCGCTGGTTGAAGCTCATGTGCCGCCTCCGCGTCCCAACAGCGTCGATGAGCTCGTCCCCGTGTCTACTGTCCAGGAGCAGCACCCCAACTACCCGCTGTTGCATCCGTGGCCACTTCTCCGACACCTTCTTGCTCGGACTCGCCCCCCTTGACGGATGGGGGGCTTGGGCACAACCCTGCCGTGAGGGTGGAGGGCCTCAGGTCCTTGTCGCTGCCGTCGGCTGCCTCAGGAGGTGAGCTCCGTCGAGGAGGACGATGACGATGAAGAATTGGCTCTACTGACGCCGATGGCCTCCACCAAAGGCGTTGTTTCTGGCTCGGTTCACGGCAATGTGCGCCATGTTGAGGAGGCGACTGCGGAGTCCTGCGGCGGCCTCTTTGTTGCTGCCACCGCTCTATGTGATGAGGAAGGCTGGGTGCAGGTGGGTCGGGGCGGTCGTCCTGACCGCCGCCATCGTCTCCACTTCCGGCAGAAGGTCTTGACCGTAGCCTCGCTTTCAAGCGTTGGGCTCGAGGGAGGTGTTTTCGGTGCCTCGAGCGTGGCCACCAGGTCAACACATGTCGTGGGCCCTTCAGATGCATCCGTTGTCGTCGTCCGGGTCATCGGGAGCGCTTCTGCCGTGCACGCTCTCCTGCTGCTCGTTCTCGCTGTCCAGATCCTCGGCCTCATTTTTCGGATGCTCGTGCTCCTTGCCAGCAGAGCCGTTCTCCGTCCGCTCAGTCTCGTCGCCCCTCGTCGCCCCATAGTGGGGTCGGGGTCGGGTGCCACTCGTTGTTGCGTCCTGCGGTGCAGCCAAGGCCCTCTCTTAGGTGTTGTGAGGAGTTCAGTGCCTCTGGGCTTGAGTCCCACTTTGCCTTGCTGCGCTTGGAGATCCGTCAGCTGGTCGATGACCACATTGAGGAGGCATTTCGCCCCCTTCGTGAAGAGGTGGCAACTCTCAGGTTGTTGTTGACAGGCGTTGGTGGTCCTTTGCAGCAGACAGAGGCATGTGCTTCTGATGGCCCAGAGCTCGCCCCCACACAGGCGTCGGAGCAGAAGTCGTCTGTGGTTGAGGAAGCACTTCTATATGGCTGTTTCTCTCCTCGTGGCAGTCCCTGCCCGTCGCCGCAGCTTGTTGCGATGGTTGCCTCTGAAGGCGACGACATAGGTGGGATCTTGGCTCCAGAGCTTCAGGAGTCGTGTGGGGATTCATCAGTCGTACTTCCGATGGAGTTGGGCTCGTTAGAGACTTTGGCGGTGGCCTCGATGCCCTCTTTGGGCAGTGGAGGAGTGTTGGCTCCTAGCTCCGAGACCCGTTTTGTTAAAGAGCTCTGCTGTTTACTTGCCTGTCTAGAGGCGGCTAGTCCTGGATATGGCAAGAACATTGCTTGCGTTTTGACAGAGGATCTAATCATGAAGGTGAAGAAATCTCTCAAGATGGGTTCTGTTAGGGGCAAAAAAGAAAAAAGGAATAGCAAGGAAAGCTTCGGCAGATGCATGGTCCTAGAGTTGTGCAGTTGTTATAGGTAGATGAACGTTGTTTTTTTGGGTGTTGCTTGCTTTAGGTGTTGCTCTCTGTAGCTGCTATGTGGGCTTCTCTCTGTGTTGTTGGTGTTTGTGTGTTGTTGGTGTTTGTTGTATAGTTTTCGCCCGGTTTCTTCCGCTAATAAACCGGACACCCTCTTAATAATAAATAATAAGGCAAAACTTGTTTCAAAAAAAAATTCCAGTCTTCACCCGCTCACCGGACGGCTCGTCCCGGCCCACGACGCGTAGGCGCCGCCTCTCCCGCACGATCCTTCCTGTCCCCACCCTCTCTTCTCTTATCCCCTTCCTCCTCCCAGCACCGCCAGCCCTCCCGCTTCTCCCCCACCGTACGGCCGCACCTCACCACGCTCCTGCTCCGCCATGCATTCCATAGCCAGCATCACCTCCAAGACGTAGCTAGAAGAGCAGCACGAAGCGCATTTGCGTCTTACTCAGTGATGTCGTCGTGCCTCGCGCCGCAGTTCAAGTGGCCCCCTTCCACCCGGGCCACGGTGCTCAGGGAGCCTGGCTGCGGCGGGTTCGCCGCCGGTGGGGGCATCTTCCGTCCAGGGAGGGTACACTGCGCGCTGTCCTCGGCGGCCGTCGTTGAGGCCGAGCGCCTGGAGTCCCTAGCCGCAGGAGCGAGGCGCCTCGTCTTCGACGGCCCCGTCGGCGCTCCTTCCCCTTCCGATACCACGGCCCTCCCGGTAATGTATATTTACGTGCTCTGTTCGGTGCTAATGCCGCGACGGCCATGATTGTTCGCGACTCGCACCAACTGAACTCTGTCATTTCCGTTCTGTCGGGAAGATTTGGTTTGGAGCGGTCTGTGCTGAAATATGTCATCTTTCTTGCATTGGATATTGGAACCAGGGAGATTTCGGCCAGGCGATTCTCAACCAAGAGGCCGTGGTGACGGCCGCAGCCGCCGAGGCCGTGGCATTAGCCCGAGCAGCCGCCGAGGTCGCCGGAGAAGTCGCCCGGATGATGCACACCGAGCACGGCCCAGCAGACGTTGACAGCCATAACGTGCCGGAGGGCAACTACTTGACGAGAGAGTTCCTCCGCACCGACGTGCGATCGCGGTATACCGACACCAGTTTGCTGGACGATGCGGGTTTTGTCAGCATCTTCAGCGATGAATCGGGGTCAGACGACGACGAGCAGGGTGGCACCCAGGGCGTGGCTGTCAAGTCGGCGCGTCAGTTAGAGAGAAGAGCTCGCAGGGTGAGGGCGGCGACGAAGCTGGCTAAGTCTTTCAGTGATCGGAGGCCCGTGACGGCCTCCTCGAGGAAGAAGAGGGTCAAGGGTTGTCGGAATCCTTTGGGTTGCTTCTTTAAGATGTCCGGACGGAAGCTTCTGACCGCGAAGCAGGAAGTTGAGTTATCAGAAGGCATTCAGGTAATGGAAACTATCACATTATGATTATGAAGGACATCTGTGATTTTGTCATGTTATACGACCATATCGAATACTGCTCTGGTATCTGATTAAATTTAGTACGCATGGTTGCCATGAACTTCTTTGACGCAGGATCTCCTGAAGTTGGAGGCTGTTCAAAAGGAGGTTGCACGCTACAACGGTGGTGAACCAACCTTCGGTCAGTGGGCAGCAGCAGCTGCCACTGATGAGCACACTTTGCGAAAACGTCTCAGCTATGGAATTTACTGCAAGAACATGATGGTCAAATCAAATGTGCGGCTAGTAATCTCGATTGCCAAAGAGTTTGAAGGTCCTGGGACAGATTTTTCTGATCTTATTCAGGTATTTGCTTGTACCATTCGACAAAACCTCTTCATGCCTAATGTTCTTGAAAAAACCTCATCATGCTTACATATTGTTGGAAGGAAATGTTTCTTGTTATATTCATGATTTACATTTCATTCTCTCTTCAATACAGGAAGGAATGCAGGGCCTTATAAGGGGTGCTGAAAAATTTGATGCTTCAAAGGGTTTTAGATTTTCTACATATTCTCATTGGTGGATCAAGCAAGCAATACGCAAGTCGGTCTTAGAACAAACCCAAATAATTCGCTTGCCAGTACGTCCTCTTTCTCCTCATACTTTCACCATTTGCATTAAATTCTTGATGTTGATGAAAGGACATTTAGCAATCAATAGTCATGATGGTACATACCAATATAACATCATGTGATAGTTAAGTGGATTTCCACCCATTTCATGATTCAGAATTTCATAGTATATGAACTACTGATGTAAGGTGAGTCAAGGTTATGACACGGAGCTTAGTTGATCAAATAGCATGAAATCTCGTAAGTAACCGGGGATAAAATGAACAACACAAATAACCATGATTATTAGTAATTAGAACAGACTGACGTTGCATCGTGATCTCTATTCGTGAACCAAGACGATTTGAGGGTGCTGGTGTATAAACCTCGTGTTGATGTCAGATTGGGATGATTGTGCTCTTATACCAAAAACAATTTTCACGTTGTTCAATTTTTAGGCGCACATGGCTGAAGCAAGTTCCCGAGTGAAGGAATGTCGGCGACGACTCCGCCGACAGCTGAATAGGCTACCCACAAATGAAGAAATCGCATCAGACACCGGCATGACAACCAGGCGGGTCGAAGCAGCAATGAGCCTCCCGAGGTACAGCGTATCCCTCACAGGCAAAGTGGGGTGCACGGACATCACATACCAGGTCTGCTCCGCTCGCTCTGCAAACCATTTTCTGTTTTCTCAATACCATACACCTCATGACCTGAATCATGGTATATGGCTACTGAACCTAAATCCCTGTACAGGAGATCATGGCGGACACGAGCACGGAGACGGCGGAGGAGACGCTGCACAGATGGTTCATGAAGAAAGACGTGGACAAGGCGCTGGACAGCCTGAGCCCTCGCGAGAGGGAGGTGATCAGGTACAGGTTCGGGATGGACGACGGCAGGGCGAGGACTCTGCATGACATCGGGCAGTTGATTGGGGTGAGCAGGGAGAGGATCCGGCAGATCGAGATGGCCGCATTCCGGAAGCTGAGGAGCAAGAAGAAGGTGACGTCGCTGCAGCACTACCTGGAGCCGGCGGAGAGCTGGTAGCCTGCCTAGCCGTTGCGTGTTACGGACACACGGGCTTTTTGCTTGCCGGAGCTGCTGAGTTATACTGCGTTGCCGTCTTTTTCTTGAGGGATTGTTAACCTGTTTCACTTACCCGTGATCCCGTCGAAGTATATACGTTGTGTAAATGAACGAAACAACTTTTTGTACAAGCTAAATGCAAAGAACACAGTACTAGTCCATCTCACAAAATAGTTGGATCCGATCTGGAAAAAAGATCTGGCCGGCGGGCGTCCATGTCCGTGCGCTACAGCCTGCGTGCATGTGCATGGGGCAAGAGGCAGACGCTGGAAGCTTGCTGCCTAGTCTCGTTGTCCAGCTAGCTCCGATACTTCAGATCGGAAGGCCGGCTACATACGAGATCGGGAGGCCGCCAGGAAGACGGCGCCAGATCGACAGAGGAGGTGGCGTCCGGATCGTGAGACCCGCGACACATGACCTCGGCGGTCATACGGAACACCGGCAGCCCCCCTCGCGGACGCGGGTCTGGTCAGAGCGACGCCATGTTGCGTCCGGCTATGTTCCGCGTGTTTGTTCCTCTTCGATCCGGTCATCGACGTGTTCCGGATCATCTGCCAGAAAACTTCACGGATTGGCGTTAAGCCCCTGGTTATCTGGATAGATGGAATTCGGTCGTGCGCGTCCATATTGTGGCTTCATGAGGGTGCGACGCGAAGCTCTGCTGGCTGTTGGAACCATGGGACATGTCAGTATCTCGATTTCCATGGTATACACATCGGTGGAGAAGGTCATGGTGGCTGCGATCTGAGAACCAGAGTTGGCGGAAGGGTTTTTCGAGTCGATGAAGACTTTGCTTTGCAGGAGCCTGTGTTCGGATCTATTTCGGACATGGCACTTGTGAGCCTAGTGTTTGATAACTTGCAGCAGCAGTCTTGGCAAGTGGGGGCAGCATCACTGGAGGAATTCAAGAGTCTTGACTTTCAGGGTGAAAACTTAAGGTCTGGCCTTTATTGGTTTTACCTGACAATTGCCTTATTGAAGGTATTGTTTTGAGAGCTCAGACCTTCTTCAGGGTGAAAACCTAAGATCTTGGATCGGGCGACGACGGTACTTGTGCACTGTTTCTCTTCTTGGAGGTGTCGCTTTTGAAGAACATTTTGTATTCCGGGTGTTGTCTTTGGTGGTGGTTTGTTGGGCTGCTGCTACGAGGAGTTGATTACCGTGGCGGGGCATCTGTTTTTTATTTTTCTCTTTCAGGCTGTGTGCATCGTAGATGTCGTTTGTAACATTTTGTTGGTGTAGAGGTTGGATGTAATTGGTATCTTCGCGATATTAATATATTCTCTTTATCTAAAAAAGTTGGTTATGCTGCTTGTGGTGGAACCAGTTCACCCGGGTTTCAGTCCTGGACTTACATGGTGCTTGTATACCTGAATTATTCCAGGTTTTAATGATCGTTATTCTTTCAGTGGTACATGACATGTCCGTCAACATTGAAACTCCCATGGTGATGTCGTTAACCTTAAGATCAGTCTCATGGTGATTTTGTCAACTCTCTCTGAGCAAGAGCTAAAGTAGCTCATAAGAAGAACGTTATTGTACCTACTAAAGAAGTTAAAGTCATTATCAAAGGTAGAGATATGAAAAGAGGAAAAAGCCTAGCTAAAAGAATAAGTCCCAAAAAAATAAAAAATCATAAGTCCCAAAAACATAAAAAATCATAAGTCCCAAAAAAATAAAAAATCACGTCAGTTATTTTGAAGTTATTCTAATCTCGTGCACACAAAATTTGCAATTATTCATCTACTGCTAGGATTTGGATTTATTTAATAAATTGGATTTGGATACAAGAGTACATTTCTTCTATCTAACATATTAGAAAGATTTTTGCTGATTAATTTATTGCTATATCCAAATTGTGGGATTTATGAAATTTATGATTTTTAAGTTGATTCTATGTATAGAGCTCTTGTTCATCATGATACGTGAGTCGATGGTAATAAGAAAATGAAGATTCCATTAAAAATATATTTGGTTGGTACCTTTGCAGGGGTGTAATTCTTACTAAAGACACACTTGTAAAGTGCAATTGGCAAGGATGTAAAAAATGTGCCTTTTATCATCACAATGAGCCAATAAAACATTTGTTCTTTCAATGCACATTTGTCGTTCTATATGGTCAGTCATCCAAGTGACTGCTAACTTGTACCCGCCAAGTAGTGTTGCAAATATTTTTGGTATCTAGTTGTATGAGACAGGTCACAAGTTTAGAGTCCCTCTCAGGGTGAGAGAGCTTGTCGTAATATGGTCGCTTTGGCTATGTAGAAATGACAAAAAAAAAATGATAAAAATTCCTCTCCTATGCAGGTCTTCTACCAGTGTACACATATGCTTCGTTCATGGTCGTCTCTACAGCGCATAGAGTTTCACGATCTGTTTACAGAGATGTCTGCTCGGTTGGAGAAGACGGTAATGGACTTTTGTATCCCACATGGGTGGCAGCGTAGTCTTCGGATTGGTCCACCGGCTTCTTAGGCGTACTATGAGAGCCGGATTCTTGTATTGTGCCATTTTTACCATTTATTTTCGTTTCGAACATTTTTTTTGGCTGTGTGCATCTTGTTATGCAAAGGTCGGGTGTAAGACCTTAGTATCGCTTTGAGTTTGAGTAATAAAATGCCCATTACCGAAAAAATGAATAGGTGTGCGTGCATGCGTGTATTTAAAGGAGTGATTGTACGTACAAGTGTTTGCAGCATCTACGTTGTATCGTCTTTCTCAAATAAAAGTCCAACCCACGAAACTGCATGTGTATCCATGGCTGCCTCAGATACAAGTTGGTTCAACCACACGGTTTGTAGTGGAACATAAACTTCTCACTCAATAATTTCTATCTGATTGTGCAAGTAATTGTGGGAAAACTATAAGATCATTCAAGTAAAAAAATATTGGGAAGTTTGTTTCGAACATGCTTTTTTGTCATTTTTGCTAGGGTTTTAGGGTAAGGACTGACCTTGATATTTGGGAGGCCCCAGGGCGTACCCGTGAATGGGCCCAACAGTTGCCTTGGAGTAGAAGAATTGATTCCATACATAACCAAAATCATCGTAAAGTCATAAACATTCATAAATTTTCATTAACAAATGATGTTTGATAAACTACTTCTTGGATGATGAATGGCAGTCTGATCATTATAGGAGCTATGGCACGCCAATCACAATTTCTTACTTTTAATATGAACAAGTATGATAGAAGATAGTGCACACAACAAAGCTCCGAAAACATGAGTCCCCAACAAAAGCTTCCAAATAGTGAGCATAATTAGAAGTTACAGAGCACATAAAAAAGAGAAATGCAATGCTAACTAAGATCAAAGCCTTGAATCAGTTCCCACATTAATAAATCAAAAACATGAGGCATTGTGCATCGATTTTATTTAAAATCTAAATCAAACAAATACATTGTATGAATAGCCACAACTGATATTCGGTTATCTGATTCGCACATTACCTATTTTTTCATTTCTCACGACCATAAAAATAATTTTTAGGTAACGTTTTTAAAAAGAAAAGTAGAGAGAGGATCCCTGAACGTTGGGAGTAAATTACCAAAATCTATCTCTAACGGCAGCGCAACTCTCGTTGTTGTTGCGCTTCTGCGTGTGTTCTTAGGGCGTCTCTGCTTGCCTACTCGCTAGTACTCTTTTATGTTCCTAAATATAAGACGTCCTAGCAATTGAATTTGAACTATCATAACATCTTATATTTAGGGGCATAGGGAGTACTTATTAGATAGAAAAATACATTGGAAAAAGCAACAAGTATTAGCAACAAAAATCGCCATTAGTTGACATTGCATGAGACTTAGGCCATCGAATGGGCCATGGGGAGGAGATCATGAGAGAGAGGATGAGACTGCGGATGGGGAGATAAGGATACCGAAGCAATTGGGACTGGGTTAGAGTTGTGCATGCGTAACACTGGATAGCGCCATAGCGGGCACAATCTGAGCTCGAACTCGTGACAATCTTGTTAACGCTAATGAGCAAAAAACTTGGCTCGACTTGTTGTAAGCCCGCGTTACAAATAATTCCACCCTTTGCTTGTTCCTAGACTCTAAACTCGATGGCTTCAACGTGCCCTTCTCCATGAAATCCTAGCGACAGATAAGGGAGAAGGAGCTGTCAGGCCGTGGAGCAACATGTGGCAGAAGCTAGCCCGAGTGGTGAGGGGTGCACCTCTAGGGTTGCCCGATCTTCACGGATTGACGGCGGGAGTGGACGAACACACGCAAGAACACGAAGAACGCAAAGAATACAAGAACACAAACATGATACAAAGACACGTTTCCCTCACCGGTCGGTCCAAACCGGTCCAATAGAATCCCAAAGGGAGAGATTGGCAAGTAGATACAAGGAGGGATCTTGAATGGTTGTTTCTCCAATGGTCAACCAAACCGATCCAATAGAGTCACCCTAAGATGAAAGATTGGCAAGTAGTCAAACTACAAGTAGAGGTCTTGAATCCATAAGAGAGATCTTTTCCACAAGAGGAGGCAACACCACAAGGGGTGGGTAAGGAGCATATGCTCAACTCTCTCTCATCATAGATCTCCCTTCTAAAGGAGGAGGGTACTCCCATTTATAGTCTAGACCCAAAGGGGTAGGTGGGAAAGGGGGTACATGGGTCAACAACCCTAACTCTGCACGCAGGCAGCGGTAGTACCGGTGGTGCAGCGGTAGTACCGGACCTGGAAGGGTGGCGGTAGTACCGGTGCACCAGCGGTAGTACCGGCAGACTCTCACGAATAAGATTGAAGTTCTTCTCCAGCGGTAGTACGATGCAGGTACCGTCAGGTACCGTTGGCGATGTCAGAGAGCATTTTCTGTGGCGCGGTAGTTGTAGCGGTACTCGTAGCGGTAGTACCGCTCCTGGGGCTTTGCGGTAGTACCGCTCGGCACGGGCGGTAGTACCGCTGCTGGAGCTTCCGCTTCTTCAGCCTGGGTCGTCTGGCGCCGGGCGGTAGTACCGCTGCGTGTGGCGGTAATACCGCTCCTGGAGCTACTGGCTCTTCTTCCTTCTTCTCTTCCAAGCGACTGTCTTGTCGGGCTTGGTTCCTCTTGCAACTTGTCCATCTTCCCGTGGCCTTGTACCCGTGGTGACACACCTAGCAATGCAATGGGAACAATAGTCAAGTAGTATAACGTCCAAAGGTGACATATAGTGAATCACATAGTGGAAGGAGTTCACCTTTGAGGTCCATTGTGACTTGTGATGTATTGGAGTGCTTGACATGGTGATGGGCGTGGGTTGCACTACATCATCTCCCCCCGCTTCAAAAAGAGTCGTCCTCGACTCTTGCTCGACATCACCATGCAAAGGAGGTAGATGTATTGTCAAATAATTGGAATTCACCATGCCTACAAACACTAAAGACTAAGCAAACCATGTGTGTGCAAGAAAGAGGAGCATATCAACAATGACATGTCCATTCTTTGCTATAGCACCGTTAGCACAACACAAGAATATGAAAAGGTAGTGCAAGTGCAAGGTCAAAGTGCATGCAATCCAATGGAACATCTTCAAAATGTGAGAACACAAAAACTCCATAAAAATATGAGGATGCCATCTAGGTATCTCATGTTGAACCATATGATTATCATTGCACACAAGGCATCGAAAAGAGAAATTTGTCAACATCCTTGATGCAATAAGAGGAGAACTTGGCAAAAACACACAATGAAGAATGTCTAAAATATCATCATGGGTGCAAACAAAGCACATGAAAGAGCAAATTTTCTTCATATTTGTTGCAACACCAAATTGGTAGAAACCAAAACACTCATGACAAGACATGCATAAAATGTCATTATGGTTGCAAATAAGCTATTGGAAAGAACAATTGTTCATCATTTTTGTTGCAACACATAAATCATCCATGTGAAAGATCAAGTAAACATGCTTGTCATAGGGGGGACCAAAAATACCATCATGATTGCAAACAAACCATAAGCAAGAGAAATTATTCAACTTGTTTGATGCAAAACATGAGAAAGATTTGAGAGTTGGATTCGATCCACTACTCACATGTATGCTCTCAAGAGATCGTATTGTCAACTCATGCTCAATTGAGGTTACAAAATATCAAATGAAGAAATTATGTGCACGGTAAATGAACACATCATCCATCATGAAGTGTCTCTTCATTTGCACATCACCAACCACACAAAAATCAATTGGAAAATATGACATATGTGGATGGTCACTATGCAAAGTGAAGGATGGAACAAGGTCCATAAGAGAAAACGAAACGTCTCCAAAATGTGAGAAAGCTATGGGGGCAATCTCATTATCAAACATTTCAACATTATTGCAAGCAACACATGTGAAAGAGAAATTGTTCAACATGTTGCATGCTACAATGGGAGAAAAATGGAAACATTCGTAACAAGGCATGCTCATGGCAAAATCATCACAAATAGGTAATTCCACATGATCAACATTGGTTTCAAACAAAGTATCACAAGGGAATACAAATGTATCATATGATGTGTCAATAAAATCATCCATAGCATGCAAGCAATCATAGTTCATCATGTCCACTAGTGGGATCATGGTCACATCAACACCCATACCTTGGTAGTCCCGCTCATGTGAATTAGGTGTTGAAGTAGTAGGGGCTTTCATGTAGCCGACTTGTTCATCTTGAAGTAGACATGGGGTGGCATCATCATCATCCTCCATGTTCATCTTCTTCATTTGAGACACCGTCATGTCGAGGAGTGGTGTCTCATCATCCATGGAACCTAGCACACAATGAGAAAACACACTAGAGGAAAAGGGTACGTTGTTAGAAATCGAAATGGCCTCACAAGACCTATCAACTACCTCTCTCAACTCAAGTGGTGTATTACTCATTCCCTCAAAGTGAAAGCACTCAAACTCACATATGGTGCAGGCACTCAACTCACTCTCACTCTCACTCAAGTGGGCTAAGTGGCTCTCATTTTCACATGGGATTGGTACCATCTCATAAGTCAAACTCATGAGGGTAGGCTCAATTTTCTCAACTCCAAACGCCTCCAAGGTTGAAGGGAAACTCCCATACTCAACCTCCTCAACCATCTCGCCTCCAAAGGTCAATGCGATAGTGTAGGCATCATCACTCGACTCCTTTGCCGAAGGGAAAATCACATGCTCGGCAACTTCACTTGGCGCATCAACCAAAGTGATAGCATCATCCATGCTCGCCTCCTTGGTCAAAGGGAAAATCCCATGCTCTACCGTCTTCTCACCATCTTGGTCACCAACTTGGTAATCCCACATCATGTGACCTTGACCATTGCATATTGGGCACAAGAGATTGGGACATTCTCGTGGATCATGGTCTTGGCCTTGGCAATTGTCGCATATGAGGTCTTCATCTTGCCATATGGGGACCATTGTGGTGGTGGCACTTGGTGTAGATACCATTTGAAGAGAAGTGCTTGAGAAGGGCGCCAATGTTGTGGTGGCACTTGAAGTAGACACCATAGAGTGTGTACTCATCGCCATCTTCTTCTCATGTCGACGTTGACGCTCTTGAGTGGAGGGGTGTCGTCTAAAGTCATTTGAATGTTTCTCCTCATGTTGACGTCGGCGTGCTTGTTGCCTTGGTGATCTTTCCTTAGAGCTTCCACTAGAGCTTGGTGACATGTGCCGAAGCTTGGCAAGTATGTCGATGTCGGCTTCAAGCTTGTCTATGTCATGAGGCTTCGTGGCATGTCTCTTGTGGCGTCTTCTTGAGCATGATGAAGAGTGTAGACGCTTGGCAAGCTTGTCGATGGCGTCCTTGAGATTTTGGAACACACGGTTAGTGTCACTGAACTTGTCCAAGTGTGCATCCAACTTTTTCACTTGGTCATCTCTCATTTTGGCATCTTTCTTGTGGCGCCTTGATGAGCTAGATGGGCCTTGGCTTGGGTTGGCCTTGTCGATGCACTTCTTGGGATGTCGTCTTGTTGTCGATGTAGAATGTCGATGCTTGGCGTTCTTGGCGATGTCCTTGTCATGGCGCCTTCGTGAAGTTGATGGAGCTTCATAGGATGAATGCATGGTGGCCTTCTTGTTACTCCATCTTGAGCTTGAACCATAGATGGTTGTGCCATGACGTTTGGTGGTGCCGCTCTTGACCATGGTAGAACCAAAGTTCTCGTCAGAGTACTTGGAGTAGTAGTCGTAGTAGTTCTCCATGTCGGTGAAGCTTGAATAGTCGGAGTCGTTGTAGCGGAAGTCTTGGTGATGATCCATCATGTCATGGGGGTCATAGTCAGTGTAGTAGTCCCCCATGTCCTCAATGCATGAGGCATCATAGTCCATGTGACTCATCGTGTACTCGTTATCATCTTGCCCTTCATAGTTGCATTCGCTCTCCCTAGACATGTTAACTCACAAGTGTATATATGTGGAGTGGAAAGGAACTAGAGCACAACCTCTCACCTTTGTAGATAGTATTGGACGTCGTGGACAACCAAAGGGAACGATCACAAAGTAAAGTGCTTGTGTTCAAGTATCCAAAACAAACTCCAAAACACACACGGCTTAAAAGTGGATAGGGAGGTATGGTAGGTGGAAAGCAAATTGAACCAACCGGAAACCAACATATTGTAAAGGCAAGTAGAGAACCACGATGATCACAAAGCAAAAGCAAGTCAATCTCAAAAGATAAGAATGTAGCTCAAGGAAACACACACACGGATAGGTAAATGAGACTTATACAACTAAGAAGTGAGCTAAAGAACCAAATGATCCTAGCGAAGACTATAAGCTCGTGTTGCACAAGTATAAGGAGAGCCACTAGCACGATTGAAATTTATTGGTGGGCTACAAGATTTGCACAAAATGTACCACCTACAAGATGTTCATCGAGCTTGCGCACTTCCTTCAAGAGATATGGCAAGTGGTGTTTCTTTATTTTTGTTTCTTGCACTTTTTGCTTCTTTTCTCTTTGCTCTTTTGATTCTTTTCTCTTTTGCACATCCACTTCTTGATGCCAACAACAAGATATATCAACTAGCGCATGCAATTCTTGCTCGAAAACTACACAGTGCAAATGTGCAAAGCCTAAGCAATCATCAAGAGCTAGGCTCAATAGGAAATGGTAATCGCAAAGATATAGTGTGGCTCATAAAGGAATGGCAAGGGGAGAAGATTCGAGTTTGTTTATACCATTTGTCGATGATCTTCACCCTTTGTTGTAGAAGTGTCGTGCTTGCCCACAGATTTTGGTGTTGGTGGATGATGGATCAACTACAATGGTGATGTAGGCCTTATCCGTAGCTTCGAAACGAGTCAAAGAACACCAAAAACGGAGTCCGAATGTAAAAGATATGGCCAAAACCGTGACGCTGAAATGCTGTTTCTGTTCTATTCTAGGTCTGGGCGATAGTACCGCTGTAGGGCCGGTAGTACCACTAGTCCCAGGTTCCTGGTAGTACCACTAGGCCAGAGGTAGTACCGCTAGCTTCAGATTCGAACCCGAGACGAGAAAAATCGCGATTTGGGGCGGAAAAACATGACTTGAAACAACAAATCGAAGGTGCTAATGGTGGAATTAGGCTATGGGAACGCAACGGAAGGTAGATCAACAAGTTTAGCAATAGATCTATGGATCAAAACCTGTCCAAACGCGCAAGATTCACAGATCGATCCAAAAGCAATTTAGGCTATTTTTGGTGGAAATTTTCGAATTTCACAAAATCAAAGATAATTTTGGTGGATTTGGGGGTGGAAACACAAGTCAAATCCGTGGCAACCATGCTCTGATACCATATGGTGAGGGGTGCACCTCTAGGGTTTCCCGATCTTCACGGATTGACAGCGGGAGTGGATGAACACACGCATGAACACGAAGAACACGAAGAACGCAAAGAACACAAGAACACAAACACGATAAAAAGACACGTTACCCTCACCGGCCGGTCCAAGCCGGTCCAATAGAATCCCAAAGGGAGAGATTGGCAAGTAGATATAAGGAGGGATCTTGAATGGTTGTTTCTCCAACGGTCAACCAAACCGATACAATAGACTCACCCTAAGATGAAAGATTGGCAAGTAGTCAAACTACAAGTAGATATCTTGAATCCACAAGAGGGATCTTCTCCACAAGAGGAGGCAACACCACAAGGGGTGGGTAAGGAGCCTATGCTCAATTCTCTCTCATCATAGACTCCCTTCTAATGGAGGAGGGGTACTCCTCTTATAGTATAGACCCAAAGGGGTAGGTGGGAAAGGGGGTACATGAGTCAACAACCCTAACTCTGCACACAGGCAGCGGTAGTACCGGTGGTGCAGCGGTAGTACCGGACCTGGAAGGGTGGCGGTAGTACCGGTGCACCAGCGGTAGTACCGGCAGACTCTCACAAATAAGATTTGAGTTCTTCTCCAGCTGTAGTATGATGCAGGTACCGTTGGCGATGTCAGAGAGCATTTTCCGTGGCGCGGTAGTTGTAGCGATACTCGTAGCGGTAGTACCGCTCCTGGGGCTTTGCGGTAGTACCGCTCGGCACGGGCGGTAGTACCGCTGCTGGAGCTTCCGCTTCTTCAGCCTGGGTCGTCTGGCGCCGGGCGGTAGTACCGCTCCTGGAGCTGCTGGCTCTTCTTCCTTCTTCTCTTCCAAGCAATCGTCTTGTCGGGCTTGGTTCCTCTTGCAACTTGTCCATCTTCCCGTGGCCTTGTACCCGTGGTGACACACCTAGCAATGCAATGGGAACAATAGTCAAGTAGTATAACGTCCAAAGGTGACATATAGTGAATCACATAGTGGAAGGAGTTCACCTTTGAGATCCATTGTGACTTGTGATGTATTGGAGTGTTTGACACGGTGATGGGCGTGGGCTGCACTACATCACCGAGGTAGAGGATTCGGGGAGAGGAGGTTAGCTTTGTGAGGAAGGTAGATATTGGTGGTGGTAGAAGTCTTTTGTATTTCTATCATCAACATCATCGTTCGTGACGAACTATGGGCTAGGGTTTGGCTCCATGGGAGGGAGGATGTGTATGTGGACTGCATTTATGGCCTATGGCTTACCTAGGGAGGTTGGGTGCATGTGTTGTGGCCTATGGGATATGGCTTGTGCGAGATAATTTTACGAGGCCACCGTGTCTCGCGAGCAGCTTGTTAGTCTGTTTGCTAAGGCCCAGTTCTTTTGCTGGCTTATTCCATAAGCTGCCCCTCTCCTAGCTTATTTTATAAGCCGAGCAGCTTATTACGTGCGGCTTCTAAATTATTTTAAGAGATAACTAGTTTAGAAGTCTAAATCAATACACTGGATGGCTTATGAGAAAAGCTGGGGAGGGGGTAGCTTATTTTTTAAGCCAACAAAAGAATTGGGCCAAACTCGTTAAGTAAAAAGTGCAGCTCGGCTCAACTTGAACGAGTTCAATCTTGATGAGCCGAGCTCTTAACGATATAGCTCACGAGTTTTGAGTTTTAGTTCCATCACTATACATGTGTCCCTCGTTATTGTGTGTTGGATAAATGGGACTCTCTTAATATCTTTCTTTCATTAGACATGCATCTCTACTATATACATACATATGATGTCATATCATTGGGTTGGGGCCTAGGTCGTCGTCCGTCTTGCAATTGCCCAGAGCTCACCCAAATTTCGTACTAACTTTTTCATGATAGTATAAGTGGATAGCCCGTCCGCTCCGCTCAGCAACCTCTTCCTAACCCTAGCCGCCCAGCGCCCGCGCTGCCGGCCGGTCGCGCTGCCCCGTCCCCTCCCCTCCTCTTTTCCCCTCGCGGAAGGTCGCCCCCCGCGCGGGCGACCGGCCGCGCCGCCGCTTCCTCGCCAGCGCCCCTATCCTCCTTTCCTCTTCTGCCGTCATTGGCGCGCGGCGCCGGGCGGGCGGCGCCGGCGGCGGCAGCCCCCGTTGTCATGGTTTTGTCACGACAGATGTTACGGGGTGGTAACTTGAGATTGGAGGCAAGGCAGTCGTAGCGTTCGGGAGATTGTTTAGCTCGCGGGAAAAAAATGATGTATCCTGGTTCAGCCTCTCCATAGGAGATAAAGACCTACTTCCAGCCTGGTGTTTCTCTATTCTCATATCGATCTCGATCACCCGGCGGATAACAACACCGGCAGGTTCCGAGTCTAGGTTACAAGGGTTCTCTCGCTGTAAAGCACGTATCTCTCGAGTCTCTAAAGTTCGTCCTGTTCTATGACCCAGGAGCCAGTTTATAACTTTATATAGATACCCGGGTCTCCTGGTCAATTGCAAGGTAAGGCCGGGTCTCGCCCGAACTCGGAGTCCTAACCACAGTCCAGCTCATCTATCTTGGCCTCCAAGTCTCGCATACCGCCTCGGGTCTTCTAGAACCTCCCTTGTCTTCACCGAGTTACATACAAACTCCTTGGTCCATCAATGTAACCCGGCCCAAGATGATCTGGTGGGCCTCGCCAGTCTTTCCTCCTGGCGGGTCGTAATTTCCCTATCCTTGGGCCTACCGGGTTATCTTTCCCCCAACACCCGTGCTTCTCCCCACTTGGCGTCCTCCTCGCGCGGGGCGGCGCGGCGTCTGGTGGTGCTCTTCAGCGGCGGTGGTCCGGCTTTCAGCGACGGTGGTCCGGCTCCTGCGGCAGGATCTCCAGCGTCTGCGGGTGGTAAGCGCGCGGCGGCGCCACCGTTGGTGGAGCGGGTTACTACGGCCAGGGCCCTGCAGGCCCAGATCTGGGCCTTTTAGGCCCGATCTGGGTCAGGGCGGGCCGGGCCCTACTACCCGGTTTGACTGACGTACAGGCCTGTGACGGGAGTGGCGGCGACGACACCGCGCCTGCTGCAACGTGGTGGTAGGAGCTTCACGGACCCATCTGGGTCCGGCTGGGCCTTTGGTTCCGTTCTTGGGTAGCGGCGGCGACGGCCTACGTGCAGCAGCGTGGCGGCGGAGACTTCACGGGCCTGCTAGGGCCCGGCCGGGCCTGCCCGGCCTGGTGTGTCTCTACTGCCGCGTCCGGTCAGCACCCGCCGATGGCGGTGGAGGATGTCCTCCAGGTGGTTGTGCTGCTGCCGCCCTCCGGCTCCATGGTGGCCTGGTGTGCTCTTGTCTGCTGCGTCCGGTCGGCTACCGCCTAGGGCGGTGGAGGTTGTTCCCTCCCGCGTGGCTGTGGTACTGCCGCTCCTTGTTTATGGCGTGTGCTTCTCAGTTCGGCCAGCCGCGTAATGTTTGCCATGGTGATACGACGAGGTGACTTCAATTCCGTGGTGGCGTCTGTTGGTGGGTAGCAAGATGGGTGGAGCGCTATGGATTGTCCGGATATGTGGTTTTTTTGGGGGTCAGGAGAAATCCTTGTCATCTTGACACCGACGCGGTGACGCCTGTGGTTGTCGCTTCTCCTTCCTGAAGGGCGTCGGGTGTACCCCTTCCCCACTATCTGTTGCGTGCCGGGGGAAACCCTAGGACCAGTCTGGGCAGCAACGTCATGGTCGTCGCTTTCCTTCTTTGAGGTGCTGCTTGATACGCGGCGATTCAAAGTGCTAGGATCGTGGTGGGAATTCTCCGGAGAGGACGCAGCGGTTGCGAGTCATTTTCGTTTTCGTTGATCCGCTGTTGTTGGCTTTGTTTTCGTTTTCTTTTCTTTTGGGCTTGATTATGCTGTTTGCCCCAACAGTGGTCTCTTTGATGTACGGTGTGGTTGCTATATTTATATCGCGGGGCGAAAGCCTATTTCTTCAAGTGGATAGCCCAACCTTGTTAGTCAGTTCCGACCCTTTGTTCTACTAGCTGATGCATGAAACTTAACACGGTATCGTGTTGCTTTTAGTCTTCGGTATTTACATTTTCTTTATAGTTTATACTTTTAGTTGTGATGCATGAGACCAGGCCGAGAAGGTTTGGCAAAATGCAGCTCCTCTCAAATGCAGGATATTCAACTGGCTGGCTCGCCGGTGCCGCCTCTCCACCAATGACAGACGCTTCCGACATCAAATCGACGACTCTCCGGACTGCACCTTCTGTGCGCAAAGGGAGTATGTTGATCATCAGCTGGTTACCTGCCCAAAGGCTCGGGAAGTTTGGTTCTTTTTCTCCCCCCTGGACAGCCGCCGCATTGACACCCTCCGAGGTCTTTGGGATGCCCGTTGTGGAAACTTTGTGAAGTCTACCATCTGCACCGCTATTGCTTGGAGCATCTGGAAAAGGCGCAACGCGAAGATATTTAATGGTGTCGATGAGCCTCTGGACGTTGTGCGACAAAGGTGTGTGGCGGACTTACGACTCTGGGCGTATAGATGCTCCAATGCTGTAACCGCTGGTAGTTTGCGATCTTGGTGTTTAAACTTCGATCCCCTTAAACCCCTATGTTTCTCTCATGTAATTCTTTCTCCCGGTCTCTCTCTTCTACCTGTAATGTATGTAAGCTACTCTGGCTAGTTGGTTATTCGTAATAAAGGTTTAGGCTGGCTGAAAGCCCGCCGAAGGTACAGTAAAAATAAATAAATATAATATCGTAATATATATCTTGGGTTGAAGTCTTAGTTTTCGCAATTAAAAAAATGTCTTCCCTCTCTGTGTGATGTGCAGGCCTTATCGAGATGGAGTGTTGAGTTATACGGAGTATGTGGATTCATTAGTTTGAGAAGGAACCCGACGGATTTTGACGAGAAAAAAAACTCATTTCTTGTAAATCTCTTGTACAACAAGGATTGTATCTGTTGCAACTTGCAACTCTACAACCAAAGGATTTTATTTATTTATGTCTCGCAAGTGGGAAAACACAATAATATTGGTATACAATAGCATATTGTTTTTATAAGCATAATAGAAAACAAAAATAGCAAATAAACCAGCACGGCCGTGGCAGCAACGGTGTTTGGTGGAGCACGCCGCCACGCAAGAAGGGCACAGAGCTAAACCCTCAACAAAAACGCGAAGCGGCGCAGAGAAGATAGGGAAGAAACCCTTGCCCAGGAGCCAGGACCAAGGAGAGGAAAACCTCGCCCCCCCCTCTCCCCTCCCTAATCCGCGGCAGCCAAATGGCGCTCACCTCCCAGAGCCTCTTCTTCGCCCCGTCGCCCGCCGGCCCTTCCCGGCGGGGCCGGGGTCGCGCCGTCACCATGTCCGCCGCCGCCTCACACAACCCGCAACCCCGGAACAACCCCTTCGCCATCTCATCCTCCACCCCCAAATCCGAATCCAAGGACTCCAAAACCACCCTCGCCCTAGGCTCCGCCATCGCCGCCGCCGCCTCTGGCGCTTTCCTCATCGCCTCGTCCGGTGGCTTTGGGGGTGGCCCCGGGGGCCCCCTCGGCGGCGGAGGCGGCGGAGGTGGTGGGGCCGGCGGCGGCGGCGGCGGGGGCTTCTGGTCGCGGATCTTCTCCGCTGGCGCCGCGAATGCCGACGAGAAGTCGTCGGGCGATTGGGACCCGCACGGGCTCCCGGCCAACATCACGGTGCCGCTCTCCAAGCTGAGCGGGCTGAAAAGGTACAAGCTTTCGGAGCTCAAGTTCTTCGACCGCGCCGCCCCTGCCGGCGCCGGCGCCACGGAAGCCGGGCCAGAGGACTCCTTCTTCGAGATGGTTACCCTGCAGCCAGGCGGCGTGTACACCAAGTCGCAGCTGCTCAAAGAGCTCGAGACGCTGGTCTCCTGCGGCATGTTCGAGCGGGTCGACCTAGAGGGGAAGGCCAAGCCTGACGGCACCCTGGGCCTCACCGTCTCCTTCACCGAGAGCGTGTGGAGTGCGGCCAAGCAGTTCAAGTGCATCAATGTCGGGCTTATGGCGCAGTCAGGCCAGGGCGACTTCGATCAGGACATGACAGAGAGGGAGAAGATGGACTACCTTCGGAAGCAGGAGCGTGATTACCAGCAGCGTGTCCGTGGCGCCATGCCCTGCATATTGCCGGAAACCGTCCGAGGGGAGGTTCTTGCAATGATGAAAAAACAGGAGAAGGTCAGTGCCAGGATGCTGCAGAAGATCAGGGACCATGTCCAGAAATGGTACCACAATGAGGGCTTTGTGTGCGCCCAGGTGGTGAACTTCGGAAACCTCAACACCAGCGAGGTTGTCTGTGAGGTGGTCGAGGGGGACATAACCAAAGTGGAGTACCAGTTCCAGGATAAGCTCGGAAATTTTGTGGAAGGGAACACACAAATTCCTATCATAGACCGGGAGCTGCCCCAGCAGGTATACTGCATGCCACTAGCTACTCAAACCAGCACAGGGGATTAATTTTATTAGCACTACTATGATGTTCTATAGCCAATTAAATGTTAAAAGCTAGCCTTTTGTGATTCCTATGACATTTTATTTTGATGATGAACTGAAATAAATTAGCCTATAGTAATGCTCCTAACATTTTATTATGATTGGTTTTAAGAAGGTTTATGTTTAGTTGTTGCTCCAATATCCTGTGAAATTGAAATGCAAATAGGTTCTGCTTGACGGTTCAAAACCATCTTATAGTGCCTCTGTATGATTTTATTAGCGTGTTGGTTAGCTAGGAGAGTAGCAGCCCATATCATACCCCTTTCATGACATTATTTTGATGATTGTTCAGCATGGAATAATCTCAACCTATAACTTTTGCCACAATGGTTAGTAGGTGACCTGCTTGTGTCGGTTTTTAAGAAACGTAAAGGTTTTCTTGTTCTGATTGTGACATTGAACTTGATCATGATTCTCCGATGCTCATTGCGCTGATATGAATATTATGCAATATACTTTGTTATTGTTTCCGAGACTTCAGCATTTAACTTATACTTCCGATGCTCTGTTACAGCTTCGACCTGGTCATATCTTCAACATTGGAGCAGGAAAACAAGCTCTGAAGAATATAAATTCCCTTGCTTTATTCTCCAATATAGAAGTGAATCCGCGCCCTGATGAGACAAAAGAAGGTGGTATTGTAGTGGAAATTAAGCTTAAGGAACTGGAACCAAAGTCAGCTGAAGTAAGCACAGAGTGGAGTATTGTGCCTGGGCGTCAAGGAAGGCCCACTCTGGTAATGTACCTACTAAAGTTGCAAACAATTTCTGAAATCTGTATTTAAAATTACTAAACATGTGAGTAAACTACACAATATTGTAATCCTGTTTTGCAACCTCATATCTGATGGCAAATTTCTTTTAGGCATCCATTCAACCTGGAGGAACTGTGTCATTTGAGCACCGCAACATCTATGGTCTTAACAGATCTATTGTCGGTTCTGTTACATCCAGCAACTTGCTCAACCCTCAGGTTAGTTGACAATGTTTTATTCGTACTGTTGGTTCAAGAATTCACTACACTACCATCTTGGAAGTATACATATGTACATATCTACACTTTAATTTGCAAAATCTTTTAACACAATTCAGCTTAATTGCCCACTACAATATGAAGAACTAAACAACAGTACATGCTGTAACTGTTAGATAAAATGCAACCGCGTGATATGTAGACATTAAACACATGCATATGGTTGCTATGTTGCCAGCATCGTGAACAAGCTTTGGTCTGTTTCATTTTGGCAAAATTATAACCTAACATTTGCCTATCATTGCTCCGGAAGTTTTACAACTTCAGTTTTTGTAGGGGCACACCGGTTTTTACTTTTTCTATATGCATGTGCTTATCCATCATTTTTTGTGGGTCTTTAGGATGATCTTTCATTCAAGCTTGAATATGTCCATCCTTATTTGGACGGTGTGGATGATCGTAATAAAAACCGCACCTTCAAAACTAGCTGCTTCAACACCAGGAAGTTGAGCCCTGTCTTTGTTGCTGGCCCCAATATGGATGAAGCACCGCCTGTCTGGGTTGATCGAGTTGGATTTAAAGCCAACATAACAGAGGTTTGCACATGTTGAAGTTACCTTGTACTTCTTCTATTTTCATGAACTATACAAGAAATGTCTGTAACATGAGGAATACACTTCTGGATTTCAGAGCTTCACACGACAGAGCAAATTCACATATGGCCTCGTGGTGGAAGAGGTTACAACGCGTGATGAGACTAATAGTATCTGTACACATGGTTCTCGGGCAATGCCTAGTGGTGGCTTGAGCATGGATGGACCACCCACAACCCTCAGTGGTACTGGTGTAGATCGAATGGCATTTCTACAAGCAAATATAACCCGGGACAATACAGAGTTTGTAAATGGTGCAGTTATTGGCGACAGATGTATTTTCCAGGTATGCTGATCTGTACCCTTATGTCTGAAAACACAATGCAATCCCTTAATTACTGCTGAGCAGCTCTAGATAAGGTTCAAATCCTACACTTAATTGCCTGAATTCTAGTGACCTTTGCGTCAAGTTTTCACTTTGAGACAGACTTCCACACAGTTCGTAAACTTAAGGCCGAGACACATTCAAGTGATATTTTTGCTGCTAAATTTATGTTTAATACCACAGTAGGTAAATTATTTGCAAAATGTTTTAATAGCTCCGTAAGCCTATAAGCTTGTATCAGTTATTGTTTAGGACCATCATGTGCTTGTAGAAAGTTTTCAACGGCAATATATTCATGTGAATATTTCCTTATTGACTGCAGTTGGATCAAGGTCTTGGCATCGGAAGTAAAAACCCGCTCTTCAACCGTCATCAGCTTACTCTGACAAAGTTCATTAATCTAAACAAACAAGAGAAAGGTGTTGGCAAGCCGCTGCCAGCTGTGTTGGTTCTTCATGGTCATTATGCAGGCTGTGTAGGAGATCTGCCAAGCTATGATGCATTTACACTTGGTGGACCTTACTCAGTTAGGGGCTATGGCATGGGTGAACTGGGTGCTTCTAGGAATGTTCTTGAGGTAAGCATCACTACAGAACTTGATTTTTTTTCTGATGCGTCATATTCATCACAAATTATGTCATGTTTTATGAGTACCTGGTATTTGTCCGATTGATTCATTAAATTGAACGAGTTGAAAATTTGACACATAATTTGTGTAACATATCACATATGGTGGTCGTTGCTTGTTGGAACTATGTCTTATGTGCCTTTTAATCCACAGGTTGCTAGTGAGGTGCGCATACCTGTGAAGAACACATATGTTTATGGATTTGCTGAACATGGCACCGACCTTGGGAGTTCCAAGGATCTGAAAGGGAACCCTACTGAGTTCTTCCGACGTGTTGGTCACGGATCTTCTTATGGTGTTGGTGTCAAGCTTGGCTTGGTAAGAGGAGAGTACATTGTAGATCACAACACTGGGGTTGGAACCGTTTTCTTCAGATTTGGCGAGAGATTCTGAGTGCATTCATTCGGCCACTGAGAAGGAATATCTTCGAGGTGGGATTATTAATGCACTTTTTGGGCACCGAGGCTCGAAGCAGCAATGCATGCGGTGGTTGTTGGATTCTTCTGGAGAAGGACTTATGTTCTACTGGAATAATGAAGTTTTGTTGTAGTATTTCTGGCTATGAGAGAAGTTAGTGTCAGGATGAGTTCTTTATTTGTAGGAGGTGGGTTTATCTTTAGAGCTTCAAGCTGGTGGTTAAGTAGATGAAAGTTGGGTTCCTAGTGTTACCAAGGAATGTTTTGACAAAGCTCCTGTCACAGTCATTTGTTTCCCCGTTAACACTTTGTTCCGTTGGTTAGCTAAATTGTCGATGCAGTTTTTGCTCCATTGACGTACTATTATACAGTGTAGCCCAAATTATGGTGGTATAAGTGGCAACTCGTTAATCTGTGCTAGTTCAAACATGGGATCGATCCATGCTGAGTTTTTGCTTCAGAACGATCCCACCGTTGGAGTTGCTCTCAGAGTACAAATGTTTTTTTTACCATACCATTAACAAAATTGCACAGCAGAATCGCTGGCAAGAAGAGCATGGGCGAAGGTAGGAACCCTGCCTGGCCATACGGCTTGGGGTTCAAGGACCATCTTTGCACCATAGCGCGCTAGAGCGTCAGCCATTTTATTACAAGTCCGTGGGCAATAAATGATAGAAAACGAACTAAAGTTCAGGAAAGCTAAAGCCGCAATAAACGATAGAAAACGAACTAAAGTTCAGGAAAGCTAAAGCCTTAATCTCACGGAAAAGAACACCATTCGGTGCCAGATCGAAATCCATCAATTAGCTCGGCTCTGCTGATCTTGCGTCGTCTGTGCGTTTGGTTGCGTAGCTTTTTCTAGCAAGAGCTTAGGCTAGTTATTTGGATTAGTACGTTGCTTTTGGGGGCAAGCTGACGGTTCGGCGTTGATTTTCTTCCGCGCGTCGTGACTTGCCGTTGAGGGCGAGGCGAGCAACATTTTCCTGGCCTGGCAAGACTACTTTGCCCGCGAAAGTAAGGTAATTTGTTTATACCAAACGCCTAACCTTGCCCAGCAAGGCCATAACGGTTTTTGTCCTGGAACCAAACGTACCCTAATTGCTTGAACCAGCATCAGGGCGTCTGTTTCAACCATAACCATGGTCATACCAAGTTGTCGGGCCATCTGCATTGCTTGGATACATGCTTCAGCTTCAGCATGGAGGGGATCTTGTGCTTTGTCAATACGCCCGCCCCCGAACAGACAACATCACCGCCAAAATCACGGATAATGAAGCCCCAACCTCCAGAGCAAACATTGTAGGGATGCCAATCTGACCTGTATTTAACTCCCAATAGATACCCTTAATCCTCAGATAGATTTTTCCCCTCGGTACACCGTGCACCACCCCCCACCCCACCAAAGTCCATGAAGCCACGCTGGAAGAGCTTGAGCTCCGGTACATATTTTCTTAAAATTGAGGTGTAAATTTTGTCTCACCCATAAATTCAGAAGAAAAGACTTGCCGTCATTAGGAAAAAATGGTCCAGAATTGTCACAACCCGCTTATCTACACACACAAAATACCTCACACACACCACCGCGAAGAGAGACTTATGGAGGTAGCACATATGCGTCATCGTCATCATTTATCCCTTGAGCACGCGTCATCGCATCCCTACTCCCAGAGAAGCGAGTCTCACTTTGCCGCACACGACCAACGACTCGGTTCACACCATAGAGGTTGTGTGAAACCACAACAAGATCCATGCCAAACACTTCCTGTGACAAGGTCAACGCAATGGATTCTGAAAGAGAGCTACAAAGGAGAACTATGGAAGGTTGGAGCTAGGGTTGCAAGCGGCGGCCCGCTTCGTCCCGCGAAACGTATCAGATGGCACAAAATCAATCGATCACTCGTGTAAAATTAACACTACGTTTGTACTGTCACGTTGTCCGCCAGCCCGCCCCGCTTGCAACCCTAGTTGGAGCCACAGAAGATCGCCGAACAAAGACCTGCCAACCATCATCGCTCCCCACTCCCCCCCCCCCCCCGGACCCGCCGTCGCAGTTCCGACTTCACAGCGACAAACAACCGAGGGAAACTCGTGAAAATGTCAGAGAAGAGCCGAGTATCGCAACTAATGTCTCGACCCCAACATCACTCACACCGCCGTCGTTTCCACAGGAGCCCCGCCACCATCACCGTCGACATCCACCGGCCGCCGTCACGGCTTTCACCTCTGCACCCTTGACTTCCACCGCTAAAACCTTGGTAAGATGCCGGAGGTGTCCTTCCGTCTCTTCAACCCAATGGCCAGACCGTAAATGTGTCGATTATGGCCGGAAGGCCACTGCTTGGAGTAGGATGCTTTCCCATGGCGGTGTGGGTGCATCAACTAAATAGGGATGGCACATTTGCTGGAACTGTATTTTTGGGTCCAAAGCCCTAGAAACGATTCTTTGGGCATCATAGCCGTTGGAGTTGCTCTCAGAGTACAAATGTTTGCTCTGCCATGAATCACTTTTTCTGACAATCCCACATAAGGCATAGGCAAGCTATACTGCGTCGAATCCGCAGCAGATGCGCGGGGCGGAGATCAGCTCATGGATGAAGCAGCTCGCAAGCTCTTCCCGGCAAGGCCGCCACGACCACGTCCTCCACCTCTTCTTCACCCGCCTCTGCCTCCAACCCAGCTTCAGCGGCATGGTAGACCCCTACCCTGCCGCCGTGCCCACTGCCCTCCGCGCCTGCGCGCACCTCGCTGCCGCTGGTTCCGGCCGCATCATCCACGCGCTCGTGCTCACACGCCCCGCCCTCGCCTCGGACGAAGTCGTCTCCACCGCCTTGCTCGACATGTACGCCAAGTGCGGCCTCATTGTCAGTGCCCGCAGGGTGTTTGACGAAATGCCGATCAGGGACCTCGTTGTCTGGAACGCGCTGCTCGCGGGCTACGCGCGCCACGGGCTTCCGGAGCACGCGCTGGCGCTGGCTGTCAAGATGCGGGGCCTCGGCCTGACTCCCGATATGGTCACCTGGAATGCCGCTGTATTGGGTTTTGCGATGGCCGGCGATAACACAATGGCCAGCGATTTGGTCGGCGCCATGCAAAAGGACGGGTTCCAGCCGGATGTAGTCACATGGACGTCACTCGTCTCTGGTTCAGTGCTGAACTTCCAGTATGGCAGAGCGCGCGCGCTGTTCCGGGAAATGGTGACTGGGGGCGCCCGTGTCCTGCCGAGCTCGGCCACAGTTAGCAGCATCCTGCCAGCATTTGCCAGCGTCGGTGACATAAAGCATGGCAAGGAAGTCCACGGCTACTCCGTCGTGACCGGTGTCGAACAGGAGCTCACAGTGAGCAGCTCTCTGGTCGACATGTACGCGAAGTCCGGACTTGTGGATGAAGCGCGCCGCATGTTTGACAAAATGTCAGAAAGGAGCACGGTGACATGGAACTCCATGATCTTCGGGCTGGCGAATTCCGGCCATTGCCTGGAAGCCGTCGCGCTCTTCGACCGGATGCTGCGGGAGGGAGCAAAGCCGGACCACCTGACGTTCACCGCCGTTCTGACAAGTTGCAGCTATGGTGGCATGGTCGAGACCGGGAAGGCCTTGTACCGAGCCATGCGAGAGGAGTACGGCATCGAGCCGAGGCTGGAGCACTACGCTTGCATGGTGCATCTGCTGGGCGGAG
Source organism: Poa pratensis (assembly GCA_947311845.1). Lineage (NCBI taxonomy): Eukaryota > Viridiplantae > Streptophyta > Magnoliopsida > Poales > Poaceae > Poa > Poa pratensis. Next base: position 28,263,703 of record CAMZMU010000064.1, read on the forward strand.
CCGGGAGGCTCGACGAGGCACATGATTTTATCAAGGCAATGCCCGTTAAGCCGGACTGCTTCGTGTGGGGGGCATTGCTTGGTGCCTGCCGGAGCCATGGGAACATCGGGCTCGCTGAGTTGGCAGCGTCCCGCGTGCGGACCGTCGAGCCAGGCAACGCAGCTAGTTACGTGCTGCTTTCGGGTGCACTGGCAAGTGCCGGCAAGCAGAGCGAAGTCTTCAAGATTAAGAGGTTAGCGAAGAGACGCCGGCTAAAGAGGCTTGACGGATGCAGCTGGCTAGAGACGTCTTAGCTACGGTGGCGATCAGTCCCTTGGGGACATCCGATAAAATTGGAACGATACGGTGGCGATCAGAACCAGGAGATCATTCCGTTGGGAATTACAGCGGTAGCAAATGCGTCATCGAGCTCAGGTTAGTTCATTTGCCCTGTCATTCCTTTCCATATGTACGTCTACATAACGGCCTTTGTGTGTTATTATCGGTAATAACAGCCCAGACACTGCATATAGGTGCAATAGTTTAGATACAACACATTTACAGTTATACATACAACACACTTACAGTTACATACTCAAGCATATGTGACACTGAACAGCAACATATCACTCGGGGCTGGGAAATTATTGACTTACTTACTAGTCCCTGAATAACACACCTGATAGAAGATAGAACTAGCCCTGAACTATTATTTATTGTACATCAGGACAGCAAACTCCCAATCTCCTCTTCACATAATTGCATAGTTCAGAATGTTCAAGTACTCCGTGCGTTGCCTGGGGCTGGACCTAGAAGCAGCATCATTCCTCCCCCAGTTCCATTTCCTGGATCTGATCTCTCATCAGGAGTATCCCTCCTTACTGAACCTTGGCGCAGCGGCTCAAAGAATCTACTGGCGACATCAGGAGGTTGTTCGAATGATTCCTCCCCAGGCAGAACGAGGAGCCCTTCCTGTTGAAGCATGGATGGTTGATGGTAGCACGCAATCCACAACGAGTCAACAAGTTGCCTCTCCTCTCGTGCAGCATCAAGATCTTCAGGAGCCATCATCATTATGCTTTGTATGCGTCCCCAGAGAAGCCATTGTAGCCGGTCCTGGTCTGCCAGTAAACTCCTATTTCCCAGTGATGTGTCCCTTGCAAGCTCAAGCAGGCCTCCTAATGCCGCTTCTCGAACACCGGGGTCATCACTTGATACCAAACGCATCATAAGACGAGGAAACCCTAGTCGTGCAAATACGGAGCAATCTGAATGGTTTTCACTGAGCAGATAATGTGTTAGGCTCAGTGCTTTCCTGTCACAGCAAACACATGTCAGTCACAAAAGTGCTGTGAGGCATTTGGCAAATGTACCCGGACCAGATCGTTATATTACCTCTGAAACCTTGCGCTCTCTGAGTTTAATGCGTCTCTTAGTCCTGCATATCCATTGGCTAGGCGAAATGCAGCAACTCCTGGTCTGTTGTTCCGAATTAAGGCTGAACATGAAGCGAGTACATTGTCAAACATGCAGCTTAAGAAACATGTATCAGTGTTAGCATCTAAACAAGAAGAGAAAATACTTACAGGATAGTGCACCAAGAGCCTTTATGCGAGCAGTGAGATCAGGATCTGATGTAAAATTGGACACGAGGGGCTCAAAACCACTAGCTTCCATGACCAGCTTCTGGCTAGTCGGATTGTTCTGAACAACTGTTGTTACCACATCAGCTGCTTTGGCTCGGATGCGAGCATTAGAATTTCTGAGGTACCTAATTACTGGAACCAAGCCACCAACAGAATGCAGATCTAACATACCAAAGGAACAAAAAGGGAATTAATACATATCGTTCTGCTATCATAACAAACAATTCACACAAACTGACTGGCAGATGCTCCTCGCTAACTCGTTAATCAAGCAATTCTGGGCACCTAACTACTATACTCTATCACCTAACAGATCAGCTCCCCTTGGAAGTTGTAATATTAGCTTAGTGGAAGGGGAAGCTGAAAATTCACCTGAAGAGCAGTGTTTTATTGGCAAAAACCACTACAGTTGCTTCCGTCCATTAGTTTAGCCACCTCAAGAGGAACTACATATGCCTTTGAATCATCCAATGAGGTGAATGTTTACAATTTTACACCAGTAAACTATGCCTTCCAAGTGCTACCTTTGTTTCCTACAGATGGAACTGTAGATTTAACTCGAGGCAACAAATTTGAGTTCACATACATAGAAATGAAATGATAATACAGTGCAAAACCTTAGTGCTTCTATCGATTACCAACCCATGGCAGTGGAGTCAGGGCTTTCAATTGTTTAGAACACTCTTGATTGAGATATCCGCATAGTTGCGTGAAAGGGATATGTAACTGGCTTATGCCTACCAGCCTAACCCAGTGTGGATGAGATATGTAACCACACACCACAGTTGGACCATGATAATCAATAAGTAGCACGGAATGGAAAAAGACGACAGGGTGATCAGACATACCGTTTGCTATGTCGATAGACTCGACATGTACCTGCAGCTCAGCGAGCAAATCTGCAATGACCACAAGTAATTAATTAGCCCAACTGAGAGTTGAGCAAACACCAAACTGGTGTGCAGTGTTATCAGGCTAAGACAGGCTTGATACATAAATGACAAGCCTAAAAAAAATCATAACTACGGGGAGGAAGACACAAAAGGGTTTTATTCATGGTGACCTCAAAAGCTCAGGTGGATTACGAATAACAGTGCCAATGTTACCTATTGCAGAATTTTCAGAATGTTGGGTTAACATTCCTAACTGCCGCATATATTTGACCAAAGTGTTCAGAAATCAGAATCATCCCTATTCCCATCTTCCCAAGTGTAGGCAAATTGCTACCACGATTCAATTTCCACCCATATATATCCTTACTAAATTTTGATCGCTCAAATCGACGCTTTATACTACAAATCAACCACCATTTATCGCTCTTTGTAGTTTGTATGGCATCTAGCAAGTGTCGATAACTGAATCCGTACCTTCGATGTCGTCGGGCGTGATGCCCTGCGCCTCCAGGACGGAGAGCGGCGTGCTCATGAGCAGCGCGATCTCCCTCAGGCGACTCACCACGTCCTCCGCCATGCGCCGCTCCACCGCCTCCGCCAGCCACATCCGCTCCTCCTCGCTGCACACAGCACAGCAGACACTCTTCAGCCGCAGCCCAAATGAAATTCCAGCGAACAGACTTCGTTTCGCTTTGCCCCACCCTTCTTCCTCATGCCCTCACCTGATGGCGCGAGAAGGCCGCGCGCCGTCAATGTAGGAGAGGCTCCACTTGAGCAGCCTCGCCCAGCTCATCCGGTCCCCGGCCATCCCGACCTCTCCTCCCCGATGATCCCACGGCGCTGCCGGCGACGCAAGCGAAACCACCACGCGCTGCGGTCCTTGCGGTTGCTCCTCGAACGGTGACGACGGGTGCGGTGCGGTGAGCGCTCGACCCTTTCTCTTTCTTCGGGTGCGTTTCGCTGCGTGTCACAGCCAAACTGGCAAATGCAGATAGGTCAGAGCGGTGGCGCTCTGATCCATTTGCTCTTCTCGACAGCGATCGATTTCTCTGGAATTCTCTCGACGGCGCTCCGCAACACTGCAGGCCTCCGGCCCACTCCGGCCCGTACGGGCCCATCACTGTGCGCCAGATTGGCCCATCCATTTCCAGTTCGTTTCGACCGTTCATTTCACTCCGCTCCCTTCCGCTGGCGCGAGGGACGGGATAATGGCGGCAGCGTGCTCCCTCTCCCTCCTCCTCCCCCTCGCGCCACCTGCGATACCAGGGCCCGCGGTCTTCTCGAAGTATGCTACTTCTCGTCTCGCCAGGAATGCCGGAGGAGGAGGAGCCGTGGGGCGGTTGCGCCTCGTGAGGGGGCTGCGCCCGGTTGCCGCCGCCTTCGAGGAAGTGGAGCAGACCGAGGAAATGATGAGGGTGGCTGCCGACGACGACAGCATTACCGCCACCGTAGTGTCGGCGCTGCTCACGGTCGCGTTCGTCGGGCTCTCCCTCCTCACCATCGGGGTGCGTGACGCGTTCGGTGCCTCTTGCATTGCTGGATGGTCCGATGGTGTTGTTTGTATGGTCGTTGCTGATTATAATTAATCATCTTGTATGGTCCTGTTTTCGCTCGCATTGCAGGTCATTTATTTGGCTGTACAGGACTTCTTGCAGAAGAGGGAGAGTGAGAAGTTTGAGAGGGAGGAGACTGAGAGGCAGAAAGAGGAGGCGAGGAAGAAGAGGGCCAAGGCGAGGGGAAAGAAAAGAAATCGGCGATGAATGCTTCTTCTGTAACCCCAATGTGAGCACCGATGGCTGGTCTTCTGTTCTCTGTTTTCCTGCCTTAACATCTGTAGTATGGTGGACCCAAGAACATTTGGAAGCCTGGGTAAACTTCAAATTTAAAAGCTTCGAATGTTAATTTCTGTTTGAATTGCCATGAAAAACACATAAGGCTGCGCGTCCCTGCCAAAGCCCGGGCAACTGCCCTGGCTGTAGGAGCGTTGGATCTGTCCGCCTAGCAATTATATTAGATGCAACATTGAAATTTAGATTAGAGTTAGTTTGGGGCTCAGTTCTTGTCTCATTTCCTACTACGGACAAAGATACGAGATAAAAGTGTTCAACCACTGCATATGTTACAAGAAGAATTTTGTACTGTAGTTGTACACAATTCCTATTTTTCTAGGAAGTAAACGACTGTTAATGGTGTCACAGCAAAATTTTGTTACTTACATGTAACATGTTTTGAAAGTTAGATGCATTGTCATACTGGATGAAAGAAATATCTCACACTCACATTTGGAAGATTTTTTTTTTGAAAATATCTCACAGTAACATGTTTTTATAGTTAACACTGTTATTTTCCCATCAAATCAACAAGTTATACAGGATTGAAGTTTGTTTTTTTGTTCTGTTAATTAACTTTAAGGATTAGTTTGCTTATCTGTCTGAATTTAAGAAGGCTAAACCTGTAGTTATACATTAGCAAGTGAGCATTAGAGTTATATTATAATACTCAAGTGCCCTTGAGGCCATGAGTATGCTAATAACATTTGTGTGCCACTGTGCCTACCCTTACACATTCGGGTGACACACTCATAGAGAACATATCCGGTGCTTTCTCCCGTTATGGTGCTTCCGTGCTACGTCCATAAATACTATATGCACTCACTTAAGATGATTATTTTGTTGACAAGGAGAGTGTGGGCAAAGTCAACAAGATGTGGTTACAGTCCTCTTTGTACAACACCATTTTGATCACCGAAACTGCTTATGTTCTCAGAATTATTCACATACGGAAGGATGGAGGCAATACCAAATGGCAGATGTTAATTGAGCAGCAAAATTTGCATAGAACACATATGGGCGTCTATTTTTCTTTGTGACTTTTTTGGTACACAACAAGAAGCTAGAAACATGAGAATCATACCCCTCGAAAAAAGGTACTCCCTCCGATCCATAATAAGTGTCGCTGATTTAAGTATAACTTAAATCAGCGACACTTATTATGAAATTAGAGGAGTACATAATTGTCTTGAAATTCTGAAAACATTGGTATAAAATCAATCTATCATGTCATATAATTTCTTATTTAAATCTGGTCTGCGAATTGAGGAACAAAACATGAATGGAAGGATTGAGGCTATACAAATTGGCAGATGTTAACAGAGAAGCTAAATTTGCATAGAATACCTGTTGACCCCTATCTTTTCTTTGTAGTTTTTTGGTACATAACAGGAAGGTAGTAACTGGAGAAAACAGCAGGTTCTGCCAGACTACCACCACTCAGAGAATGATACAACTGTTCATTGAAAATTCTGACAACATTAACATAAAATCAATCTATCACGTCTTATAGTTTGTTATTTAAATATGCTATAGAAATTGAGCAACAACACAGACAAGCTCTGTTGTGAGGCATATCCCAAAAATAAAAAGATAAACTGTCGTTTTCCAGTAGAGTTTGTGCAGGACGCTTAATTATATAAGGCAGTATATAATTGGCCTATTTAATTTTTTTCTCGTAATGGTAGGCTAGTGGCAACGTGTGGTAGCATTGGATATGCTCTCTATAAACACAAAATTGTGTTATTTTGACCTTTCAGAGATTAGCTGTTTTCCAGATAGCTATTATCCCATCATGGTAGTCTTGTTTACCTCTTGAACCTGGATCATGTGTTTAGCCGCCTTTGTTGTATCTCGGTCTAAAATCCACTTTGTCCTCTAATAGTTCTTGGTTCTTGATGATCTAAGTTTCATTTTACTTACTGAAATTGGCGTTATGCACTCACTCACAGTGTTCCATTTGGTATTAATGCAGATCAATCTTCGGTGTATGATTTTTGCGCTGGTTTTGGTTCATTCTGAAGAGAGACAGCTCCTTTCTCGTGTTAGTTCTGTTCAAATGAGCTCCATATCTTCTTCAGGTTGTGCCTTGTAAGTTGCTGTACTAGAAAGGCACGGTAAATTATGAGTTGCCTCGTCAACAATGTTACACCTGAATGCAAATACAGTAGCATGTTTTTTGGTCACGTTGAACTCTGCCGTCCTGAAAGGTGGCACTGTTCTGCTGTCGAGGCCAATCCACAGTTGGTGGTTGATTTCCATGCTGAATAAAGTCTGCACAGTCCTCCCTAATACTGAAATCAAGACCGAAGCACTAGGCATGAAACCAGCCTTTTTGTTCGTCGAATTACGCATACCGGATGCTTTTGGCACCTTCATGATTTTAGATATTATTGTTGCTCGTGTGGATTTTTAGGATAGTTAGGCAATGGCCTTTCGCGCGTGAACCCTGAAAATGACAGCTATATCTTTGTTCGTTGGGGGTTGCTTTCCTCCTGCTGGGTGTGCGGAAAAACTTGGTCCGCCCATTATGAAATGCGCCGTACGATGCTATATATGTGGACGCCAAAAGCTAGCCATGAACATATGTGCCAAAAGCTACTTAGCTATGAACCGGCTGTTGGATGCTGGGTCATGCGTGGACATTTGTAAAGTAGGTGTAGAATACATGATTGAGTATATATCATATACAATAATATGCGCGCATGTTGGGCGCCGGAGTGAAGCAATATTTTTCTACGCGGAGCATCTTGTTAATTCTGATGTAATGTGTGAATTGCGACTACTCTTCTACCACCACCTGGTGTTCGGATGAGCACATGAACAGAACCCATGCAACACGCAACATAGGAGTTGAAAACTCGAAATTCTAATTTTGTTAGTGTTATACAGTACACTAACTGCTATCATGAATGTGCAAGACCGCAATGCATGGGCAGGAAGCTTCTTGTCAGCCCTCTCTCATCAGCATGTCTTTTGCGTCTGATATTTCTTTGTTGCTTCTAGAGTAGATCTCAAACCCCTATCCTGGCATCGACTTGAGCAAACGTCAAACTCGCCAGAACTGTGACACCTGGCCAGTTCGTGCCACGTAGGCAATACAATGGTCTTTCTTCTTCTGAAAGTCGTAGTGTAATGGTGTGTGTGGGACCACTGGAAACAGCTGAGGTTTGTATGGTTACTACAACTCCATTTATTTGAGTGGTTAAGAACTTGAGGCCGTTACAGCAGGAAACCTTTGACCCCAGCGTTGAACCGGGAGCATCTACTGCTGGTGAGTCATCTGTTTTCTCTTGTCGACAAGTGAGTGGAAGCGGAAAGTTTGTTGCTGTAATGGTAGCCACTCGCGAAAGTATGTAATGTGAATCGTCTTTGATATGGGAGACAAAACGCAGGCCATACGACGGGCAACAGCGTGCAAAGCTTACAAAAAGGGCAGCAGGAAGAATTTGTATCAGAAAAGGAGTACAAAAAGACAACGAGTGGTTCCTTAATTTTTACAAGACGAAGTTAAATTTGCTACGTCCCGGAACTGATCTTGATACAGCTAGCAAAGAAACTGAATTTAACGCTTTTGCTAGCTCTTGGTTTAGCCGGTAATTATATTATCGATCCCCACAGTGCCAAATCGAGAGAGGAGGCGGTGCTCCTCGTCGGCTTGACGACAAGGACTAGAGCGACCCGGAGGCGGAGGGAAGACGACCATAGGTGAGTGGATTTAGAAGGATGGCTGGATTGGCGGTGGATCAGTGGAGGAGGAGCTTGGGTAGCGCGTGGCGGGGAGGTGGGCGACAGCGCGCAGGCCGTAGGCGGGGAGAAAGGCGGTCCGACCGGTGGTGCCTGCGGGGGTCAGCGGAGTTGAAGAAGAAAACCTATACTGAGTGCTAGCCGAGTCCTTAGTATACTCCAAAATCATGATTTTTCAAATATTATTTCTTACAGTTTGATTATACTACAAAATCATGATCATTTTTCAAATATTATTTGGATGGTACTAGTATGTGCTGCCAAGCCTACCTATATACTACCGAGTACTATAAGTTGTTCGCCGGACAACATAACGTGTGGACGCCTTTTAAAAATGAACCAGAGGATGCAGCATACCGCGTACTCCATGTTAACTAATGTTGGTATACAATATTTTCTTTGCTAACGCTGCCAATAAATTCCATCTCTACAATTTTCTATTAAATACTTTTCTCCATCAGTTCATCTCTACAATTTTCTGCTAAATACTTTTCTCCATCAGTTCATCTTGCTCCCTACTCCAGGATGACCTTGATTTTTTTTTCACTGTACGTCGAAGTCAGACATGGCCCGTTCGTCCATGTCCACGCGGCGGAGCGAGCCTATCCGGTCACCGCCGCTAGCTCCCCTCCCAGTCAAAGTTAACGCAGCCAGCCGCTGATTAACGCCGTGAGTCGCGGCCGCCCCGTCAGCTGCGACGTCACCGCCGCGAGTGCGCCGCACCGTCCCACATCACATAAAACACGAAACCACCCACTCACCCACCACGCAATTCCCCTCCCCAAGTCTCCTTCCTCCACTGCCCGAAACCCCAATTCGAAATTCGATTTGGGGATTTCGGCGTCCTCCTCAGATCCGAGCCTCCGATTCGAGCTCGGCTGCCCGTTTGATCTGCCTCTGCGGGTTGTGCCGCAGCTGGCCGGGTATTTTGGTTCGATTTGTTCGGGGGAGTTTCGCTCGCTCCGATGGCGTCGTCTCCGGTGTCCTACTGGTGCTACCACTGCAGCCGCTTCGTTCGGGTCTCTCCATCCACCGTCGTCTGCCCGGACTGCGACGGCGGCTTCCTCGAGCAGTTCCCGCAGCCGCCGCTGCCGCCGCCGCGCGGGGGCGGCGGGAGCGGCCGGCGCGGGGCGATGAACCCGGTGATCGTGCTGCGCGGCGGATCGCTCTCCGGCTTCGAGCTCTACTACGAGGACGGCTCCGGCGACGGGCTGCGGCCCCTCCCCGGGGACGTGTCGCACCTCCTCATGGGCTCCGGGTTCCACCGCCTGCTGGACCAGTTCTCGCGGCTGGAGGCGGCGGCGCCGCGCCCGCCGGCGTCCAAGGCCGCCGTGGAGTCGATGCCGTCCGTGACCGTCCCCGGCGGCGGCGGGGCCCACTGCGCGGTCTGCCAGGAGGCCTTCGAGCCGGGCGCCGCGGCCCGGGAGATGCCGTGCAAGCACGTCTACCACCAGGACTGCATCCTCCCCTGGCTCTCCCTCCGCAACTCCTGCCCCATCTGCCGCAGCGAGCTTCCGGCGGCGGCCGTCCCTGAGGCGGAGGCGGATGCCGGGCTCACCATCTGGCGGCTCCCCCGCGGCGGGTTCGCTGTTGGGAGGTTCGCCGGCGGGCCCAGGGAGCAGTTACCTGTTGTCTACACGGAGCTGGACGGTGGCTTCAGCAACGGGGTCGGGCCGAGGCGGGTGACATGGCCGGAGGGAGAAGGGCAAGTGGACGGCGGTGAAGGTCGGATTCGCCGTGTATTTAGGAACCTGTTTGGTTGTTTCGGTCGGGGCGGCCGGCCGGAGAGTTCCACGCAATCCCGTAGTGGCTGAGCAAAGATCTTCTCGGTAATTCACTTTCAGTTGATGATAGTGGTGAATAAGTAGGACTTAGTATAAGGAGGAAACCCAGGCGTTGTTATTGGGTTTTTTTTGGTGTAAATGAAGGGCATTCCCACTTCTTTCCTCCCTTTTTTAAAAATTTGAAGATGGCCATGATCAAACAAGTCAGGATGACATTGGAAAACAAATTAGGAGGAACAAGCCCAGGCCTTCAAGAATGGAATAGAAGTGTAGTATGGGGTCGAAATATTGTAGGAAGAGAGAACCATTGTTGTTCTCAATTGTGTACTGATTGTTCATATACTGGATTGGATCGAGATGAATTCCAATTTTGCAGTATGTTGATCTCACACATGAAAATTCAATATATTTCTTATGTCTGCTATTATTGTTATTCCTCTGGCCAAGCCTTATTTTTGTTTCAACTAAAGATATCCAGACTCGTAAGAATGGCTATCGAATTACTTCTAGTTGGTTGAATCTTGGGCTGCTAAATAGGGATGACTTGCACACCATGTCAGTGATGTTCTCTTGAATTCTCTAGCTGTGCCTTCTTCCATGCTGGCATGCTGCCCTCGAATATTTTAAGTTATGCTGCTAAATTGTGAAACCAAAACTCGTTGTATTGATTTTGAATGTTGTGTCAATCAAGTATTACATACGTAATATTGAAAAACTGACGTAGATTGATTTTTTACACAGTGATTTCAATTAGTATGCGGGCTTGAGGAGAAATCTGAGATTGTTGAGTAAAGCGTTTAATGAAGACATCTACTCACAATATCTGTAAGATGCTATTTTGTCACTGTCATGTGTCTATCGATACAATTAACAGTTCGTGGTATATCCAAAATGGAGTTTCTAGATAATGCAAGTCTTCATATTGATTTTGAATGCTGTGCCAATCAAGTATTACGTATGTAGTATTGATATACTGATGTAGATTGATTTCTTACACAGTGATTTCAACCAGTACGAGGGCCTGAGGAGAAATCTGACATTGTCCCCTGTGAGTAAAGTGTTTAATGAAGACATCTACAGAATTAGTAAGATGCTATTCTGTCGTTGTTATGTGTTCGATACAGTTAACAGTTCGTGGCATGTCCAAAATGGAGTTTGGATAGCGCAAATCCAAATGGACCTTTCTGTACTAGCATTACTTATTTTCTTCTTCATGTAGTACCACATTATTGTTTTTCAAGTTCATGTCTGGCAGGATGGTGAACACTAGTACTTATCTTGCAATTGGCATGGTGACTTTTTGTCTATGTTCCCTCTGTCCCAATTCTCTTGTTTGATAGTCATACAAGTTAGTGTATATTAGTTGGCCGAATGTTTTACTTCTCACTTCTTGTGTATATTCATTCAATGCAAAATAGCGGCAGGATTTATGTCTTGTATTGTTTTGGTTATACACTTGCAGTTGAGCAGAACTGACGGAACTGCAATCTATTTCTTTTTCTGAACTGAAACATAGTGAATGTTGTTGCTCAAGTAGTAATGTTTCTACACGTTGATTCTTCGACAAGGTGTGACAATGTAATTATTTGTTAAGCATTGAACTCTGAATACTTCATGTTTTAATGCTACTGAAGAAGAAAGGCCTTGTCAATTCTGTTTTATGTCGTTGTAATTCCTTAAGCACTATGTTTTCCTTCTTACCCATGATTTAGTTTTGATTGTGATCATACTCTTATTTGCCTTACAATTTTTGAATCATTGTGAGTTTGCCATTTGCATTACTAACCTGATCACAAGCTCAAATTGTTATGTTAGGACTTGCTAATTTCTGTGTTGCTTAGAGCAGAAGGATGTCTCACAGAACGCGCAAGTTCAACATTTGCTTGCATTTCCTTGCCCTTTCAAGTAGCCATGCAGATGTGCATGTCTTTGTTCTTGCTTTCATTCGCCCCCTGAGAGCAGTCATGAATACTGAGACATCAATTGTGTTGTCTGCAGTTAGAATTTCAGGTAAGTAAATATTTTCATCCCTAGAAGCTAGAACTTTGGATCATGTCTACAGTTCGTAAAAACGTTTCTCCAGTAGTTTTGTTATCTCCTACCTGGGCTTCATCGTGCATTATTGCTGGAAAATATAGATGTGCTTCGTAGCCACTCATAGGCATCAACTGTTTCCTCATCTGTGCTTCGTAGCTGCTCATATAGGCTTCAACGTTTTGCTCATTATCCTCATCAGAAGATTCCTATCAAATTGGCTAGTAACTAGCATGGAGTGCTAACTAGGAGTAGTTAATTTACCCATGAATTGTCATTCAGTGACCGACATTCACGTTTGTACTTATTCTATAATTATATCCCTCATTTGTCTTTCTGATTCCTTCTGGCTAAACTATTCTGCCGATGCGTGTGTAGTGTCGTTTTCGCTCCCAGTTGAAACTTGTATTATTTTGTTGAGAACTCTCAGTGCCCCTCCTTCCCATGACTGTTTCGTATGAAGGGTTTCAGTGTAGTGTGGCACCATGTTTGGTTTTGACAAGGTCCTCCATTGAACATGTTCAGGGAAATGTCCATTATTTTCTTAGCTTCTGTCTGTAAATCTTCGGATTGAATATAAAACCGTATAGATAGATAGTAAGCTTCGGACTGGCACTTGCAGACTCATTTACAGCTTACAGCAATTCCCCAGCTGTTCTGTACTTCTGTCACCTGCATCTAATGAAATGTGTTTTGTTTGTTGGGTGGACTCTCAGCATCAGGTAATACTCGACAGCATATTAGTCCGTCCATGCCGCTATGTGCTGCATTTTCCCTGGCGAATGGCGATGGCAAAAGCTGGGGTCCGCTATAGGATCGCAACATGTTGGGAAACAGTTGTCTGGTCAAGCGTGACTGGACCCGTTCTAGGCCATTCCGTTAGGTAGCAGAGGCTCAGATTGAGGTTTCCCCTCGATTGAGGTAGGCATCTTCCATGAGGTAGCGGTGGCCCGGATTGGATTCGATAGTAGTTAGGAAATGTTTGGCAGGATGGATCCAGGGTTTGGAACGCGTTGCTGGACCTGGAGAGGTTCGTTCCAGCTATTCTGGGACATTGACACTGAGTGCTCGGCTCGGCTGAAAAGGACTTGTTATGAAAACAGTCGTGCTAATTGCAGTACGTGCTGAGTACGAGCTTTTCCGATATTCTAGTGGTTTGCTTCAGAAGCAATGGGGTCCTATGGTGTGGTGTCCTTGTACTTCTTTGGTGAGGCTCCATGTTTTCTGAATGTTTGCTCTACTTTGTTGGTTTTGAATCCTCCCCTCCAGATGTGCCGACATCGTTTTGCGGCATCCCCGTATTCGGCTCATCTTTGTTTGTCTCCCAATTACGAACATCACATGATAATTCATTTACAGCTGGGACATGTTCAGCTTTAAATTACTAGCGCCACTAGGCGTGATGCGTAAATACCCCTTCGGGAGGACATTGAGATCTTTGTACACTTTTGGGTGTAACATGAAGTGTGTAATATTTGGAACCACGCTAATTCTCTTGTATCACTTTGATAGATAATATTTGTAAAACATTGTTCCAACCACAACGACTTACACACTACAATATGCAGTGATGTGTTGGGTTACCGCGGATCATGCCAAGATCTGGGGCATTTCAAAAGATTTGCACCAATGGGTCCAATCTCGGGAGTGCTCCGGACTAGACCCACCGGTTCAGCCGGGCCCCGAACATGCTGGGCATAACCACGAAACATCCTGGTGCTACAGTATGTAGTGTTGTGCCGCGTCACAACAGTTCGGGCCAAGATCCGGGGTTTCAAAGAGTTACGAAAATGGGGCCAATCTCGGGTGTGCCCTGGACCAAACCCACCGGTTCAGCCGGCCCCGACCAAACCCCGAAAATTTCGGGCCTTCAAAGCAGCACAACAACAACTAGAGAAAGCGATTCCTCATAACTTTTGAAGGAGATTCCCTCTTTATAGTCGTTTTCCTAACGACTCAATAATCGAATATCGTGGGGACTCCGTCTATTATCTCTTTTCACCTTGAGGCCCTCCAACCATCTACGCTTCATTCCAATAGTGCCAAGGTTCTGCCATAAAACTCAAACACATGGTTACTCCGCTAATTAACTATGTTGTCATTAACATAAAATCATTGAGGGAGAAAAATGCCCTTTCAAATGGTGATAAAAATACTTGTTGCTGCAAAGTGGTACAAGAATTTTGAAAAATGAGGCGGACTGAGTACATAATTTTTTTAATGTGGATTCAAGTTGGTACATAAGGGCTGAGGAGATGGCATGTGTATTGCCATGTTGATGCATTCGTTGTCGTCGCCCTGGTCATCGGGAGAGGTTATGTCGTGCTCGCTCTTCGGTTGCTCGCGATCGTGCGCCGGCCCTCGCCCTTGCTCTCCGGTCACTCGCGCTCCTTGTCAGCAAAGCCGCTCCCCGTCCGTCCAGCCTTGTGCTTCACTGCGTGTGTCGGTGCCACCAGGATTCCCTGTTGGTTATTGCAAGGATTCCAATGCCGACACATTTGTGGTGTCTACTTTGGAGTCTCAGTTTGCCCTGCTTCGCATGGAGCTCCTTCAGAAGGTTGAGCTGTTTCGCTGTGAGCTCCACGACGTTCTTGCCAAGCTTCAGGTTGTGTCAGTTGTGCCTTTGCCGCCCGAGGTCCAGATTGGTTCCATTGATGAGGGCACTGAATGCTTCTTTGGAGAATTTTGTCCCCGTGCTCTACATGCAACGCAGTCTCTCCGTGGTGAAAGAGCATTGCTGCTCTTAATCATGTTTTGGTGTTGTTGACAATACATCGTGTGCATCTAATGTGTTGCTTAATTATGAATAGGTTCGTATAATCTCCATTGCCACATTCGCGTTTCGAAGAGAAGAAGAAAGATACGTTGTTTGCCTAGGGCGGTAGTACGGGCAGGCCGATGCAGCGGTAGTGCCGCCCGCACGACCGCATAACTCGGCCTCGGACGCGATGACCGACACCAGCAGCGGTACTACGGGCGGTAGTACCGCTGGCACGGGATGAAGAAGGAGACTGACCGTTGACTGAGCGGCTGCGCGGAGCGCACTGGCGGTAGTACCGGTGGCGCGGGAATGGCTGCCAACGGGCAGAATTGGTGGGGGGTATTAATCCCTGCCCTACCTTGGGACAATTGAGCTACACGAAATTAAATCCCCACAATTCTTGAAGAGTTTTAAACTCCTAGATCTCCCACTCCAACACCCAATTGCTTTGATTCTTTGAGGAGTGCTTGAGGAGGTATAGATCTACGGCTCCACTGAAGGAATTTCAAATCCCCCCATCATCTTTGTGGATCTTGTTGCTTCTTGGTTGCTTGTAACCCTAGGAGCCCTTTGTGCGTTTCGGAGCCCCATCTTGTTGCGATGCTCCGGGACATTGTTGGGAGGCTCCAATTCATTGTGGAGTTCCCCTTCCTTTGTGTACCGGTTTGGTCAACGCCTTCAAGTCGACCTCATAATGGATGAGCCGATCCCTCACGGGTGAAGCTCGCGGAGAATAGAGTGAGCACATCCGTGCTATTGGAGTGCCTAGGTGGCTCCAAACTCCTCCAACATAGACGTATTTCCATTGGGAAGGATCTACGGGAATCATCTCTGTGTATCTACTTTGCGGTTACTTCTATCCTTTACTCATTGCTTCTGCTACACTTTATATCTCGCTTGTATCACATAGGTTGCAATCATCTAGTGCACATCTAGTCAACCTTGTTATATTTGCTCAAGCCCTAATTAAAAAGTAAAAATATTAAAATTTGGTAGTCGCCTATTCACCCCCCTTTAGTCAACCATATCGATCTTTCACCTGGGAGTGCTGTCATCAGGGAGGTTGTGCCTCCAGTTGTGGAGATCTTGCCTGAGCTGCAGGATCCTTGTGAGGAATCGTCTATGGTGCTTCCGATGGAGCTGGGCTCATTGGAGTCTTTGACGGTGGACATGGCGCCATCCCCACCTCCGTCTGAGTCCTGCCAGCTGGCCTCCTCTGTGGATAGTGGAGGTTTGGTTGCTTCTGTCACTTATTCATCCTTAAGTGACCAGGTTGATGAGACATCTGTGTTGGCGCTTAACTCTGAGGCTCTGTTTGGCAAAGAGATTTGCGACTTGCTTGTCGCTTTAGAGGTGGCTTGCCCTGGATATGGCTGATGACGTGGAATGCACGTTCGCTGGGAAACCCCAAGAGGAAGGTATGATGTAGTCAGCAGTAAAGTTTTCCTTGATTACAAAACCAAGTTGTCAGATCCAGTAGGAATTGGAAGAGCTTCAGAAAGGTGTCAGCGGCGTCGTTACCCATCACTGACGTGGACCCGCACACACACAATCAAAGTACCTTGCCCCAACAAACAGGAAGGTTGTCAATCTCTCCGGCTTGCTGAATACAAAGGATTAAACGTATGGTGTAGAATATGATGATGAACACAAAAGAAGCGGCAGGAAGTAACGTAGAGCGTGGTGAAAACGGTGTTTGTATCAGTGTGGAATAAAGGACCGGGGTCACAGTTCACTAGTGGTGTCTCTCCATAAGACAAATAAACATACATGTTGGGTGAACGAATTACAGCTGGGCAATTGATAAATTGCAAACGCATGACAATGCAATATATGACAAGCACATGTTCATTGTTATATCTATGGGCATTACAACAATATACATAGACCACTTACTAGCTGCATCTATGACTCATAATCCACTCACAAGATAGCTTCCGGGTCTCCCATGAGTATTAAACAAAATGTGTAATGTAAACAAACGCATTAGACTTAACATCAGTACCCTTAAGCTAAGCATCGGTTATTTTATCCCTAGTGGCAACAACCCATCTACAGCCTTAGTTGTTTCTGTCTATCAAGCCCAGGCTTCTAGAGGCATGAACCCACTATCTAGCATAAATACCCTCTCTTGAAGTCATTAGCATCTACTTGGACAAAATATCTACTAACAACGAAGAGCATGCAGGAACATAGATAAAACATAATATAGATAGATGAACAAACTTGAACATAACTTCACAATTCATCGGATCCCAGCAAACACAACATGTAGCATTACATAAAGATGATCTTGATCATGTTAGGCAGCTCACAAGATCTAAACATGATAGCACAAAGTGGAGAGACTACCAACTAGCTACTGCTATGGACCCGTAGTCCCGTGGAGAACTACTCACGCATCACTCCGGAGGCAGGCATGGTGATTTAGAGCCCTCCGGTGATGATTTTCCCTCCGGCAAGGTGTCGGGAAGAACTCCAGAAACCCTCCTGAACTAGGGTTGAAGACGACGGCGGCCTTGGAACTTTTCGTGGATTTTTGCTCGGGTATCTAGGGTTTTCCGATTAGATGCAATTTATAGGCGAAAGGGCGGCGTCGGTGGCCAGCCGAGGTGGGGCGGCGGCCTAGGTGCGCGGCCCCACCCTGGGCCACGCCGTGGGCCCGCCGGCCTGCCTGGTGTGGCCCCCGGCTCCGTCCTGGCTGCTGCTCCGTCTCGGTCCAGAAATAAATCAGTTAAATTGGTGTCCGATTCCGAGAATATTTCCAGAATAGATTTTCTGAAGAAAAAAAGACAGCAGAAAACAGGAACTGGCACTGTGGCATCTTGTTAATAGGTTAGTCCCAGAAAATACATAAAAATGATATAAAGTGTAAGATAAACATGTGGTAATCAATATATAATAGGCATGGAACATCAAAAATTATAGATATATTTCTTGTATTTTGGCGGAGATAGCTTCAGACGGTGTTTTCATGAAGGTGGAGAAGTCTCTCAGAAGGAGGGCAAGAAAGAAGCTTGGCGTCGCAAGAAAAGCTTATGCTTTTGATTGATTGTTGGGCCCTTTTCAGGTTGTAGTGTTGTCGCTTCGTGGTTGTAGTAGGTAGGGCGTTTGTGTTGGCGGTCAGGTGGTTATTTGTGTGGGGTTATTCGCTTGTGGTTGTCGGTTTGTTGTATCGGTTTTCGTCCGGTTTTCCGTTAATTATCTGGGCAACTCTCTTCTTCTTAACTAATATATTGGGGCAAAGCTTTTGCCCCCATTTAAAAATAAGGCACGCACCATCATCAGTAATTAATTTCTTCTAGCACCCAAGAACCCTAGTTAAACCCACCCAAACCGAGGCCATGGCGGAGAAAAAACACCTAAATTGACGATGCATCTCGGAAAAACGACTCATGGCGTAGTCAGGACGGCCTACGTCCCATCAGCGCAGGTCGCCCACCATGGGTGAAATTGACGAGCTCAATGTCTGGTGCCCACTCACATCCTCAAGGTGTCATTCACAAGAAGACCATCGCGCCTCTGGTCAGTGTGGCTGCTATCTGCCCGTTTCAGGCTAATCTAACTGTTAATTACTTTATACATGTAACGCAAGTAGTTGTAGAACAAGTTTTATTATCTATTACTCTCTCCGTTTTTTAATATAAGATGTTTTATGTGATACACATGTTGTCTAGGTGCATACTAAAATGAGTGTGCATGCACACAAAAATGTGTCCACATACATTTGTGTGCATGTGCATGTGGACAAAAGTTAAAACATCTTATATTAAAAAACGGAGGGAATATATATGAAAAATGACAAGCTCATAGGTAGCACATATTGTCGTTTGCACGATAAATGTTTTTGGTACCGTCCTTCGTATCGCTTTTTAAGTTACAATTTGGAGCATCCCCACTCGCGGCGCCTAAATTGTGTTTGGTAGCAGCACCGGATGGACGAGTCGCGGGCTATTGGGGGCACTGCTCTTTCTTATTTCTTTCCTCCGAATTCAAATATTTTAATCAAATGTAAATCAAACTATCTCAATTGTACATAGATATCAAGACATAAAAAAAAGTTTCACAATAATTAAAATATTGCCCTGTCGCGGCTGCCGCTGGCATTCCCCGGCGTGCCCATAAATGCTCGGCTAGATCATTTTGAAACTGATGATGAATGACTTCATCCCTGATCTCCATATGCATAGCGACGAAATCAGCAAAATCTGTCAGCAATAGGTGATCAACTTCGGCTAGGGACCTTCAAAGTCGAATGGAAGAGGATCGTGGACCGGATGCGCGCGCTCACTCTCGATGATCATATTGTGCATGATCGCACGCGCATTCATGACCTCCCACGTTTGCTCGTTCGACCATGTCAGAGCAGGGTACCGGATAATAGCAAACTGAGAGTTGGAGCACTCCAAATTCCCACTCGACATCCTTCCTCACACTCTCTTATTCATATGCAAACCAACAAGCTTTGTTGCCCGCTGGATTGGAGATTGTTTTGACTAATGTAGCCCACCTTGGATAGATGCCATCGGCTAGGTAGTACCCTTTGTCGTACTGTGGCCATTGATCTCATAGTTTACTGCCGGGGAATGGCCTTCAACAAGCTTCGCAAACACCGGAGAGCGTTGAAGTACGTTGATACATTGTGGGATCCTTCCATGCCGAAGAAAGCGTGCCAAATCCATAGTTCATGGTCAGCCACAGCTTCAAGCACCACACTTCAATATCCTTTGTGGCCCCCTTTGTACAATGCTTGCAAACCAAATGGACAGTTCTTTCAGCTCCAATGCATGCAGTCTATGCTTTCAAGCATATCGGGAAATCCCCTTGCTGTGTTTTATTCCATGATCCGAGTTGTTTCTTCTTCATTCGCTTCTCTCAAATAGTGCGGGCCAAACACAGCAACCACCACCCTACAACATATGTACATTTATTTGATAGTTGTAGACTCCGACATGCGTAGGTAGTCATCTTGACCATCAGCATGAGCTCCATATGCAAGCATCCTCATAGCAGCGGTGCACTTTGGATTGATGAGAAACCAACCATTCCCAGGGCGTTTTTCTTCAACTTGAACCATGGATCGTATCCCCTCACAGCATGCGCGATCTTTGTGAACAAGTCACGGTTTATCCTTTGAGTAAATGCTAGGACTTCGGCAAAATGACCGGAGATCAACATGATATGACCCTCCATCCTCTGCCTCGGCTTGGTATTGATCCTCCTAGGCACCGAGCCTCCTCGTTTGGGTGCAGAATTGGCGGCCTCGTCAGCTTGAATCTATAGAAGACAAGCAAGAATTGCCAAATTCTCGTCTTTCTCGGCGTCGATGGTGGCTTCCTCTTCCATCAACATGTGAGCCATCATCTCATCGTCGCTATCCATCTGTTGAAATCAAAGATAAATGAATCAATCACCCTGTCGCCGGCTGCCAGCGACAATTCTGAAAATGATCGGCCTACCAGACTATCGGCCAAACTCCTTGCGTGCAAGGTGGGCGCACGAGGTAGCCGGAGCTTTGTGGCCGACGAGTGTCGACGAGAGCCGGCACATGAAGCCTAGGGGAGATGGGAGGTCTGGCGGCGCGCGATTTCTGTGGCCGACGAGCTAGCGCCGCAAACGACGAAGAGGTGTGTGGGGGCGGTGAGGAGGACGGTGCGGCCGATAGAAATGGACGGGGAGAAAGGAAATGAGGGATATGGTAGGGTTTAATTCGCTGTCTATGACAGCGTCGGCCCACCCGTCGGGATCCGACGTGGCGTCGCGCGCGGTTTCGTCCGGCGCGCCCAAACGACTTCCAACGGGAGGGCGTGGGCTGGGCGCGCCGGACGAATATTGGGCCGTGCCGGACGTAACGCCACTATTGACGTCCCGAGTGGGCGAGAAATTACGTCTGACGCGTCCAATATAGCTATTGGCGGCCCTATTGACGCCCCGAGTGGAGATGCTCTTAGGTCATCAACTATGTATGTAGCCGAGTTAACCTTAAGATGGGACCCACTATACAGTCTTGTTACTTATAAAATTTACCACAATGCACGATGCAAAATCACACCCCAAAATAGGTCCCGCATGTGAGGAAAAATGGTGACCGGCTGCCCGATATGCGAAGAGCGTACTCAGATGGGGTACAGTGTGTGAGAATGAGATGCACGCGTGCTACGTTCTGCTGTTTTGCTTTCACGTATCGGAATGTGCTTTCCGTCACTGGAATTCGCAAAGGTAAAAGGACTAAAAGTTCGTAGGTAATGGTCTGTCATCTCACATGGTGGTAGTGTGAGCCCGCCGAGCAGAGCATGTCACATGCGAGCGCAAAATAACAAGATGGACATCGCCATCTCATGATCGCTATAGCCTCTGAAATCATTAGAGCATCTCCACCGGGACTCCAAATTCGTGTCTGGAACCCCCAATGGAGGCCTAATTGGGGGTGCCGGACATGTGTCCGCCCATGTTTTTGACCCCGCCCACAGCGGCGCACCCCAAAGGCCCACCCCCAAATGACCCTAATTTTGAGCAATAGATCGAACACCTTGCGGGCGCACGAACCGCCGCCGGTTCACCTTCGCGTCGCTTCGGAACACGGCGGTTTGGTGTGGACGTGCAACCGCCGGCGCGTCGCTTCGGGGTTGCGTTCACGCGGTTTCGCAGCGATATATCCACGCCGTCACAATCTCTCCACGCACCACCGCCCAAAACTCGCTCGCCATGTCGTCGCCTGAGAAGGAGCCCGTGGTGGCCGATCAGGAGCGCGACAAGGAGGCCGTGGTGGCCGATCAGGAGCAGGACAAGGAGGCCGTGGACGTCGAGGCCGATCAGGAGCAGGACGACGTGGCCGATCAGGAGCAGGAGGCCGAGCCCGCAACTCCATCACCGGCACGCCCTGCGTACTCACCGTGGGAGCCTTGGTCCCCGTGGCCGTCCCGTGCGGCTGGTGCACATGCAGAACCGGCCGCCCCCCAGGCAGCGGTGGCACCGGAGTGGGAGCAGGGACCTCCAGACGCGGCGCCGGCGGACGACGAGCCAGGAACACCGCCGCCCAATGCCGATTCCGATGACGAGGAGTAGTTTTCGGAATTTCTAGTTGTAATGATATGCAAATAAGTAGTTTCATGCATTAATAAAAGTGTCGAACTCGTCCGGCAATCAAACTGTTCAGCCGCGCCGGATTTGAAGTACCAAATCAAAAGGGCGCCCCCCGGCGCAATGGTGCATGCCGATCACGCGATCACGCGTCAACTTCCTCCTCCTCGCCTTCCTCTTCGGACTGATCGAGCGCCGCCACTTCGGCCGCCGTCTTCTCAGCCTGAATGCGCCTCCGTTCGGCCACGAAGTAGGCCTTCTGGTTGGAGCTCATGTCGCTCGTGTTGGTGGCCATGAACAGACACTCCTCCTTCTTCTCCTGGGTCTTGAGCTTGTTCTTTTGCATCTTGAAGTAGAGCGCCCACTTCTTGTCGGACGCTTCTTGCATCTTCTTCTTCTCGGCAGTCGACTCGGCAACGAAGATCTTCAACGACTCTTGGATGCTGCCCGACGCCGCCAGCTTCTTGCCAGCCCTGGCTGCCGCCTTGCACGCCTTGACTCCCATCTCTGGACGGTCCGCGCTGGCAGGCGGCAGGCTTCTTTCATCTCCCTCGGCGTTAGCGTTATCCTTGACATGGCGCTTCCACTTCGAGCAGTCGCAAAGCTTCTCCCGGCAATGCATAAGCTTGTATGGCTTCTTTTTATCCATCTCCAAGTCGAGGTACATGTACTTGACATCCTTCAACTGTATTGAACAAAAAACAAGTCAACAAACATGGCCGGTTACAAGTAAGCCGCAAGTTATAAGATGACAAGCTGACCTTGTCGGCGTCATTCTTGCCACTGAATACTTCCCTCATATGCCGCCTTGTCCTTCGCCTTCAGTCGCCTCATCTGCCGAAGGTGGGAGGCGGCAGAGCGCAAGTCGCCCTGGCTCAGCGGCACCTTTTTAAGCGGCACCGAATACTCCTGCGGCTCCCGCTTCATCGGCTTCTTCTTCGGCTGCGACGACGCCGGCGGCTTGCGACCCCCTTGGGTTTCGCGAGGCCGACGGCCTTTAGCGGCATGGTGGCGGAAGGCGAGGAGCTCACGGCGGCGGCGGCGGCGCAAGGGTTTTGGAAATGGAGGGAACATTGGGAATTTTGGCGCCGGGGGCGGCAATGTAGACGAAGGGGAATTTGGGCGCGCCGCGCTGTCTCTATGACGGGCGGGCCTCACCTGTCAGACTCATGTCCGTCCCTATGTCCGGCACCCCCGAAGAGGCCTCCAAATTTGGGGGGGGGGGGGGGGGGGGGGTGCCGCTAGTGATGTTTTTGGCCGTCCGGATCCCCAATGGACCTTTGGGGGGTCACTTGGAGGCCCCGATGGAGATGCTCTTAGTTCGTTTGGGAGAGCATTGAGTCCTTCACAAGTTGATGGGGTCCCAATGAGGTCAGTGTCTGCTGTACCTGCCAAATGTTGCAAAATTTGTGCATTTCAAACAGGGTCAAGTGAGGCTCAAGTCATCGGCAGTAAGTAGGGTTTTAGCCTAAGATAAACATGCCGTAGCTTCTTCTGTTTGTTTGTACTGTAGGTTTCTAACGCAGTCAGTCAGTCAGTCACGAGCCAACAAAAGCATACTCTTCTCGCAATGTGTTCCAGATCCAGGCATCCTCCAGCTAGATCACCAGGGATTTCTCAACAGCAGACAGCACCGACAAGTCCAACAAGAGACCGTGGCAGTGCCTTGCCACGAACAACTGCACTGAAAGCTACTCGGCCCGGAGGTCTTCATCGACGAACACCTGCCAAATTTCTCTCGCATTTTGCCTCTAATTAGCCGTGATACCTGGGCGAAGTACCACGTATTCATGAGCTCCGTGAGATGAGAACCCTGTCCCCTTCGTCTCACCAGTCGGCAGTCGGCACCGTGGTTTCAAGCGCAGAGCCCACACGGAGTAAAGAAGACAGTGGTGTACTGCTATTGCTACTGCTACACCGAACACATGGCACCCGCACAGGTTGCTTGTGAAAACACACACCAGAAAGGCCGAGGGAGATGATGATGAGAACGCTGTTAAGATTAACCAGATCGGCAGGAGATGCAGTTGACAGTTGCTGTGTTGCTCACTTTCCTTGGGTTATTCCCGTGCACAGAGCAAGAGCCAAGAGGCAGAGAGCGCCGGGCCAAGGCTGAATTTATCGTGGATAGAAAGTAGAAACTGCCCGCCAATGCTCATGGAGCCGTTCATCCTTCTCCTCCTCTTTCTCGCGAGATCAGAGGCGGCGAGCCACGGCATTGGCGTCGGCAGAGAAGGAAGGACGGGGAGCGGTTCTCCTCCCGCTCAGGCTGCAGGAAGTGGCGCCCCTACCGCCCGCGAACCGGCTGCGGTTCCGCCACAATGTGAGCCTGACGGTGCCGGTGGCCGTCGGCACGCCGCCGCAGAACGTGACGATGGTGCTCGACACCGGCAGCGAGCTCTCGTGGCTTCTGTGCAACGGGAGCTACCTGTCGCCGCCATCTGTCCCGTTCAATGCGTCGGCTTCTTTGACGTACGGCGCCGTGCCCTGCTCGTCGCCGGCGTGCATGTGGGAGGGACGAGACCTGCCCGTCCGCCCGTTCTGTGACACGCCGCCGTCGAACGCCTGCCGCGTCTCCATTTCCTATGCCGACGCCTCCTCTGCCGACGGACTCCTGGCTGCCGACACTTTCCTCCTCGGAGGCGCCGGTGCGCCGCCTGTGCCCGCCCTCTTCGGCTGCATCACCTCCTACTCCTCCAGCACCGGCACCAGCAACAACAACGCCACTGATCCCTCGGAGGAAGCGACCGGCCTCCTCGGCATGAACCGGGGCAGCCTCTCGTTCGTGACGCAGACGGGCACCCGCCGCTTCGCCTACTGCATCGCCACGGGCGAAGGCCCCGGCATCCTCATTCTAGGAGGCGACGGAGGCGCGGCCCCGGCGCTGAACTACACGCCGCTGATAGAGGTCTCCCAGCCGCTGCCTTACTTCGACCGGTGGCATACACCGTGCAGCTGGAGGGCATCCGCGTGGGTCGCACCCTGCTCCCCATCCCGAAATCCGTGCTGACGCCGGACCACACGGGCGCCGGGCAGACCATGGTGGACTCCGGCACGCAGTTCACCTTCCTTCTGGCCGACGCCTACGCGGCGCTCAAGGGCGAGTTCCTGAACCAGAGCCTGCCGCTGCTCGCCCCGCTCGGCGAGCCGGAGTTCGTGTTCCAGGGCGCGTTCGACGCGTGCTTCCGCGGCACGGAGGCCCGGGTGGCGGCGGCGACCCGGCTCCTCCCGGAGGTGGGGCTGGTGCTCCGCGGCGCCGAGGTGGCCGTGGCCGGGGAGAAGCTCCTGTACAGGGTGCCCGGCGAGCGGCGCGGGGAGGAGGAGGCGGTTGGTGCCTGACGTTCGGGAGCTCGGACATGGCGGGCATGTCGGCGTACGTGATCGGGCACCACCACCAGCAGGACGTTTGGGTGGAGTACGACCTCCAGAACGGCCGCGTCGGCTTCGCGCCCGCGCGCTGTGACCTCGCCACCCAGCGCCTCGGCGTGCAACTATAATCGTCTACTTTTGCACCGACCGCGCTCGCGATCAGTGTGTATGTATAGGTGTATGTCTACTGAAGCAGCAGGGCGCGAATCGTTAGCAGAGGGCGAGTATTAGAGATGGTCCCTCTCCGATCATCCTGCTGCTGTGGTGAACTGGTTTATTTCTTCACCGCTGAATTAATTATGCCGTGAAATGTCGAAAATCCCCTTTGACTCCTAAGATCACCTGCTCCTGCCTGTTTTCAATTTTTTTAAAAAAATATGAAAACAGTTTAAAAAAATCTTAAAAAATGGACAACAAATATATGATAGTGTACTATGTATGTGTAAAGTTTCGTGCTAAAATGACATTTGTGGTGCTCCGTACGAAAAAAAACACAATAAGTACTTATTTGTGGCAACAAACGCATCCTAAAATGAGCACTAATTTGTTTCCCTAAAAAAAGGGCACTAATTTATTTTTTACACAGAACACCACATTTCATTTTACCACGAAACTTTGCACATAGTTATAACACTAGAATATATTTGTTGTCCATTTTCAGATTTTTAAAGTGTTTTCATATCTGTTTTAAATTTCGGAAACGGGTAGGAGTAGATGAGCTCGGTGGTCAAAACTCAAAACGGTGCTCTTAGTATACGAGCTAATGACATAAGTGACAGATTGGTTTTCGATCGCAAATTAAGACTATCAGCAATCGAACTGTCCAAGACCCACTATATGTTCGCGGACACGATAGGGACGGACATCCACTGTATATTGACCTTACAATCAAAACACTTAACTTTTATTCTTAAATCCTTATAACTACATGCAAATTGGTTTTATGTTTACAACAATTAATTAGTGCATTTAGATAATCCAAATATTGTGATTATAATGGTGACTAAAACAATTATTGCTCCAAATGCAAAGTGGAGACACATCTCTTTCTTGATGGCATATCTCTTAATCTTCTTCAGCTTCAACCAAGTTGCATCCGTCTTGATAGTATAACTATTGACGATATCAGCAATATGCAACTCCATTTTTCATCGTAATTTTTCATTTATATTCTTCTTTTCTTTTATCATCTTCTTCTTTTATTCAATCTTATTTATCCTCTGCTCCATCTTTTGGCTTATCTCTTGAGTCAACTCTACCTTTTCTTTGATCTACTTTTCCATCAACTATGAAGTTTAAATCTTTCAGAATAATCATTTTACCTTGGAGATAATAATTCAACTCGGTTTTTAGACCTCGAGCATTGCAACTACATATTTAATTCTTGATGACAACTGTGCATAAACCAAAAAATCTAATTTCATAATTAATTGAAATTTGAGAAAACCTTAAAACTCATACCACGTCGGAATCATAGGAGGTGTCATTCCCATTGTACAGAAGTGAAACCTATCCTCATTGGTATTCTAGAAAATTATGGTGCGGCGACGGCGGGCGAGAGAGCTCGGGACGGCAGTGACGGCTCAGACCATAGAGGTGTGTAGAGATGAGCTCAAGGACGAAGAAAACTACATATCAGACATCCGTACATTGGTGAAATACATGTGAGATTAATGGCGAGCCACACAAGAGGCGGGGGCGGAAATCCGGCTAAATGCGGCGACCGCATATCTCTTCTCCAACCGAAATCTGGCCGTGAAAGGTAAGATGAGAGTGCGGTCGACAATTGGGCGAGGGAATTGGCGAAAGGGCGGCAGAGCTAGGCAAGCGAGAGGGCAAATGCGAGAAAGATGACAGATCGCACGAGGGTTTGGTCCGATTTAGGAGATTTGGGGTGGTTCCGTTTTGTTGGTTCCAACATGGCGGGCGTGGTCGTGCAGCCCCATTTTCGTCCCACACGTGGGCTGACTATGAGAGGTGTCGGACAGCCTAAACATTTATGGATCCGGTGGATGACTATTTTTTATCCAAATTGTGTTCGGCTAGGGCGAGGGACGAGAGTATGGCGATAAAGAAGATGCTCTGACTCTCCCGAAACCGTATGGCTCTCCCGAAACCGTATGGCGATGGACGAGAGTATGAGACATATTCCTACCCATGTTGCCCATCTTGCAGTCGACAAGTTAATGGAATGTGTGTTTTCCTGCAGAAGAGAAGAAAGTTTGGGAAATCATTTTTGACTTGTAGGTATAAATGGACCCACTACCCAAAAATGATATTTAAAATGTCAAAACATTTCAAAAAAAATCGGATGTGCACCCACATAATCTATGTTCACACAAAAAATCGTTAAACAGACAAATTCCGGTGCTGCAAAATGAATTTAAACGTAACATGTATTTATCTTTTTTACACAGACCACAATTTTTTCTTTTTTTCAACAAATATTTTGTTCGAACATAGAATATGTGAGTTTACACCCATTATTTTTATCTGATTTTTTGTCATTTTAAAATATTTAAACATTATTTTTCATAATAATAGATCTACACCCACAACCCAAAACATCGTGTCCAGAAAGTCTGTACTAGTAATCTAGTATGATCACTGTGTCGAGGTGTCCATTGTGCTTGTAGCTTATCTACCGCAGCTAAGACCATAGGATCATAATCAAATGGACGGCCTAGATGAAGCCACGCACCTTGCACCGCATAACGCACACGATCTGAAACCGCCCCAAGAAAAATGCCTTCCTCGCCCACGAGCTCCTCCTCTGCTGCTCCCCTTTCCCCCATTTCCAGCGTCCGCGCGAGCAAAACGCCGGCTCGAGAGGCCCGTCGTCTCCGATCAGGTGCGCGCTCCTTGAAATCTCGCTCCTTACGCCGAATCCGCGCCCATCTCCCCCGATTGTGCCCTGAAATCGCGCCTTCCAACCAGCGAAGCTTCCGGAAGCTTCGGGCGTTATCCGGGCGTTTTCGGCGTCGGGACCGCCGGGATTCCGGAAATTACAGTTTCGGTTGGGGCGTCGCTTTCCGCCGCTTGTCTGATTCGTGTTTGTTCTCGGTGCCATCTTATGCTTCAGTGGCCTTGCTGCGTGGGCTTGTCGACACGAGGGGCAGGAAGGCGCCGCTTTGGAGGAGAGGAGCCCATCTTACACCTGGTGGTAGCGGTGGTGGTGGCCTGTGGGCACTATGAGCTTTGTGTTCCGGGGGAGCAGGACCGACATTGAGGCCGGTGGCTTCCCGGAGTTCGCGCCGGAGCGCCGTGCCATGGTGAGCGCCGCGCCTTGCATTTCTGCTGAAATGATTCTATCGGCATTTCAACCTAGACTAGATCCGTTGTTCTAGATATCTGATTTCATCCACGTTTGTGCCTGTGTGTAGCGGATTCATGCCGGAGGCCGGCCGGTGAACAGCAATTCCTTAGCTTTTCTTGTAACTGGTAATGTGGGTCTCTCATGTCTACTATTGGTCTTGTTAAGCTGTTAAGGATTAGTGATTGTAGTTAATATATGCTCGGTTCTTTTTTATTGCCAGTCTTTGTTCTGTTCATGGTACTAAGCTCGCACCAGATATCTCCGAACTTTCCGAACTTTTTGGTAAGTTTTCATGCACAATGTGGTTATGTATGTGTTCTTATGCTTACGAATCTTGATGACGCGATGCCATAACTTTGTCGGATTGCTCGGAAATGTCTGTTCTTGTAGCTTTGGCTGGTCTTGGGTGTGTTCCTAATGGCCACCAGCCTTAGGATGTACGCCACATGCCAGCAGCTCCAAGCGCAGGCGCAAGCTCATGCTGCCGCCGCCAACGGCTTCCTTGGACGCACTGAGTTGCGCCTGCATGTACCGCCAACCATTGCCCTGGCTACGAGAGGCCGATTGCAAAGTCTTAGACTCCAACTTGCTCTGCTTGACCGCGAGTTTGATGATTTAGGTACACAGTACATTGATACCCTTTGTCGCTCTAGTTAGTGTTTATATTGTTTCGTGCATATATATCACCATTCTTGGATATTTTTCTTGCAGATTATGATGCTCTTAGAGCTCTTGATGCCGACAATAGCCCACATGCTCCTTCTATGAGTGAAGAAGAAATAAATACTCTTCCTGTTTTCAAATACAAATTTCCGGCGCAGCAGGGAAGTGTCCCTGCCCGAAAAAGGCAAGATGAATTATCCTTTTTGGGTGCATTATGGCCAAAGAGAACTGATTATAAGTTCTTCTTTCTACAATATCTTACCGACCAATTATAGTAGAGTAGAGCCTCACCTGCAGAGTTTGCCGGAAAAAAAAAACCATGCATAACTGTCTGATTGTACAGAATGTAGCTGATTGCTTAATATTTTTGATGCAGTAGTGATGGACCATCTGAAGCATTGGTTTCCTCTCCTGGATCTGGCAAGGAGGTAATGGTTAGATCATATTTCTTCTGTAAAGCCTTGTTATATCTATCTCCATTTTGGTCTGACTAGACAACTAGCAGTTTAGCGTTAGCTTGACTACCTGTTCTTTGGAATTTCGTGATAGTCAACTGTGGTAATAACATTCACACGGCCAATGCTTCTGCTCTCTTCTTTTAGTATTATAAGCATGTATCCTGGCGCACGTATGGTCTGGGCTGTACCACCTTGGTGTTTAGTACCTTTTGTTTTAATTATTTCATATGTGCATTTGATGTGCAGAAAAAGCAAGACGCAGATAGAACCAGCAAAACCCCAGAGGATGAGCTAATGTGCAGTGTTTGCTTAGAGCAAGTTGCTGTGGGTGATCTTTTGAGAAGCCTTCCATGCTTGCATCAGGTAATTATCATGCTAACCATCTTATAGTTGTTTTATTCCTTTTGACAGCAGAGGATGCTGTGTTATGGTAATATGGAGTACCTGCTCACCGTAGTACTAGTCGAATGTGATAAGAGTAGCGTAGTTGACATAATGTTGGCGAACTTCCTATACGCGTGCTTGGAAACCGGAACAGTGTTTGATGGTATAGCATTTTGCATAATGCATGCATGATTACAATTAAGCAGCGAACATGAAGTTTTTACCCCATTTCTTATACAGATAACGAATACTGTATTATACTTTGGATGATCCACGCTTCCACTTGGTTGGACACTTCCTTTAGTACGCAATGCTGCACTGCTCTGAGTTGCTGACGTTGTACATTCTGCTAGGCTGCCAGAAATAAATTAACTTACCATAACATGGGTGTGATCTTTACTCAGATTTGAAATCCGTTACCGTTTTCAGTTTGAATGGCCAATTGTCACATTAATGCTAACTAAAGCTCGGATTTACCTAAATTTCGACTCCCAAGATTGACCCGACCCAATCTATATTTGTTTCGCAGTTTCATGTGGACTGCATCGACCCATGGTTGCGCCAACAAGGAACATGCCCGGTCTGCAAGCACCAGGTGAGCGACGGGTGGCGCGGCGCCGGCAACATCGAAGTGGACGCTTCTTACATGGTGTAACATACTAACATGAGCTTAACGTGGTAGTACTAGCTACTAACAAAAAAACCATGGAATTGGGGATTACCTGTCTACGTCCTGCGGAGAGTTTCTGTATACATGACATGTTCCCAGCTCCTTCCTATGTGATGTTTGTGCATCCAAAGGCTACTAATATTTTGTGGTTGAGTTTTATTTACCCTGCCTGTTAAGCTGATCGATCAGCTAGCAGCCTATCTCTGCTGCCACAGCATCAGTGGATACTTGGCTCTTCGTCTGATGTGCTACTGATTTGCTCCAATGGCTGTGATTTGGTACTTCAAATCCTGCGCGGCTGAACAGATTGATTGCCGGACGAGTTCAACACTTTTATTAATGCAAGAAACTACTTATTTGCATATCATTACAACTAGAAATTCCGAAAACTACTCCTCGTCATCGGAGTCGGCATTGGGCGGCGGTGTTCTTGGCTCGTCGTCCGTCGGCGCCGCGTCTGGAGGTCCCTGCTCCCACTCCGGTGCCACCGCTGCCTAGGGGAGGCCGGTTCTGCATGTGCACCAGCCGCACGGGACGACCACGGGGACCAATGCTCCCACGGTGAGTACGCTGGGTGTGCCGGTGATGGAGTTGTGGGCTCGGCCTCCTGATCGGCCACGGCGTCCTGCCGTCCATGGCCTCCTTGTTCTGCTCCTGATCGGCCTCGATGTCCACAGCCTCCTTGTCCTGCTCCTGATCGGCCACCACGGGCTCCTTCTCAGGCGACGACATGGCGAGCGAGTTTTGGCGGTGGTGCGTGGAGAGATTATGACGGCGTGGATATATCGCTGTGAAACCGCGTGAACGCAACCCCGAAGCGACGCGCCTGCGGTTGCACGTCCACACCAAACCGCTGTGTTCCAAAGCGACGTGAAGGTGAACCGGCGGCGGTCTGTGCGCTCGCAAGGTGTTCGATCTATTGCTCAAAACTAGAGCCATATGGGGGTGGGCCTTTGGGTGCGCCGCTGTGGACGGGGTCAAAAACATGGGCGGACACATGTCCGGCACCCCAATTGGGTCTCCATTAGAGGGTGCCGGACACGAATTTAGAGGCCCGCGATGGAGATGTTCTAATGCGAGGATTTGCATCGCATCTGTCAGCGGTTGCCCGGACACGAATTTGGAGGCCGCGATGGAGATGTTCTAATGCGAGGATTTGCATCGCATCTGTCAGCGGTTTTAGCTGATATTTTCGCTAGCCCACGCTGTTGGAGCCTTTGGATCTGTGATGGGCCGTCGTCTTCCACCGGGAAGCGAGGGCATGGGCTCCCCGTGCGCGTCACGTGGACACGAGGATCTTCTGTTATCGGAACCTCGAGCTGTTTCTGGAGACTGACAAGTATAGTAGGCACTTCCATCCTCCTCCCTTCGCAGGCCACACCGGTTTTTCATACAGAAGATCCGGGCCCTAGAGAAACGATAGGAATCCGTGGGCCCCTGGTGACATTGCGGCGAATCATCGGAATAAGTGCGCCGTCCTCTCTCCCTCTCCATTCCATATCTTAATCAGAACTCCACTGAAGAAGCCACAGCTGCCTCTCGCTGTCTCAAATGGATCGCAGCGGAGGAGGTCGCGGGATGGCAGGGCAGGAGGAGGCGGCGGCGGGTTACACCAACCAGAAGACCGAAAGCTTCGAAGGCTGGTGAGCGAGACGTCCTCTTCCTCTTCTCTACCCTGCACCGGCCATATGCATGGCGCTAGCTCGTGTTCTGCTGCCCCATTAGTCGTCCATCCGTACGTCGAGGTAGCTCTGCCTTTTGTTCTCTTACTCTGTCGATTAAGTTAAGGTAGAGTAGTTCCATCGGTGCTGCTCAGTGAGATCTCTGTGGGGGAGATGGGGAATCTCATACGAGGTTTCGCTACTTTAGCTGACTATAACCGCCGGTAGTCTTTTCAGTAAGGCCTAATGCCAAATTCAAGAGCAAAGCTCAGTGTTTTGTGTGCTTCTTGCTATGCTGTCGGCTTCCTAGTTTGTGTTTAAGGTCGCGATTGAGTGGATCGCGAGAATGGAGAAGTGCGGGTGAAATTGGGGAAGAACTTTTTTTGACGCGGGTAAGCTGCAGCAAGGTAAGCAGAAGTTGTGTTACTTTGGTGACATAATACAGCACTAATAAGGCAGGGTGCACCGAAAGCAAGCTGCTAGCTTTCCCAATTGAACGGCTAGCAGATAAGGTTTTCCCCTTTGGGTGCTAGTTAGTTTCTCCATTCCTTTTATTTTGCTTCTTTATGAAGGGATGGCACTATTAAATCGTTGCATGAATGTAGTTAAGCGGGCCTGTGATAGGATTCATGATCATCACAGTTAGCCACATTGGTATGGCTTGTTGCAACATTGCAAGCAGTGTGATATCCTAAGCATTTTGAGAAAGATCCTCCCAAATCATAACCCAACTATCCTGTGTGGATCAGATGTTGATAAGAAAATATTGTAACCAAATCAGGTGTAGATATGCTGACATACACGAACATGACATAAGCAGTACCCTAAGAATTGTACTCCATTTGGATGTGGATTGGTATGTATGTAAAACTGGCAAGGTGTGGTTCCGATGCCTACCATTTAGATTTTTGATATCTCAAACATGCTAGGTTCTTAACGCTTCAAGACATGGAGCAACATGAACCCTAAATTTGGCAATTACGGAGTACAATCTAACCTTCTTTGGTGTTATTCTTCCACTTGATTGCATATTTTGGGCTGAATATATGTTCCACTTGATATATTCTGTTTCTTTTGTGATTTATTGTAGGGTAACTTGGTAAGGCTCGTTCATATAGGCTCAGTTTTTTGTTGCTGAAATGAGCCGTGCTTAACTTATTTTATCATTTCCTGCTGAAAAAAGGGACCGTGAAAGCATAGAGTTGGTTAGTCAAACGGTAAAATAGGCAAAAGCTGGATGAAATGGCTGTATTATCATAATCAACCATAATGCCAGAGCCAGACACAGCCTTATGTAATCACAATTCTTGAGCATGTTTGCAAAGTGGATCATTACCAGAAACTGAAAATATAGTGTGCTGGTCAAATCAAATGATGGTCAGGTGTGAAGACACAGTAGTGCAGATTGTATATCACCTCCGGGCCTTCACTTCACATTCTGAGGTTCATATTGATTCTGTAAAAGTGGTTTCCGATTTTGTTTGATCTGAATGTTTTTTTATAAATATGTAAATTAAGTACCAACCGAAATGGGTGTGTGGGAGTGATGAGTTGGGCTTGTTTTACTTGTAAGTGGTGAGATTTACTCTTCCATATGGAAAATAGAGAATATATTGTGTTGGTTAGTACTTATTGCTAAATATAAATAAAGTTCAGGCTTTTAACACTATCTCATGCTATATTACTTTTGTTTAGCTCCAGCTCCAGTAGCGTGAAGAAAATCTACCCTATTGACAGTCCAATTAAGAAACGGAAGTCACAATATGATCTCAATGATGCAAGGCAGTCGTCACTTAAATACAAGTTCCAGGGCCGATTAACTTGGCAGGAGGACGAGACTGCAAGAACAGAAAGCTTAGGAGCTGGTGACATTTTCATCAACAAGAATTGTGATACACACATGGTCAATGTTGTTAAGGAAGTGGACTCTTGTGAGAATACTCAAAGCCTTTTCGGCGGATGCATTGAAGTCGACTCCATAAATGGAATTGAGAGCCAATCTATGAGAAAACGGGCATCTTTATCCAGCAGCTCAAGCAACAACATTTCATCTGACGCTTACAGTTCTTTCAATAGCTGTGGCACCAAAGAGACCGACAGCTGGGTGAGGCCACACCTGGAGCATGATCACTCGGGTTTGATGCTGCAACCCTACGATGACGACATTGAGAGGATGTACGATGTGATGAACGAGCTAGCAAGTGGTGGCTCTGCAGATCATATCATGGATGAGAAGCTTTACTCGAATGGCGTTGATGATTTCATGATTCTGCCAACAGGCAAGACTGGATGCCATGGTAAGCACTCACGCGTATATTTCTTTGTACTTATGCTTGAACCTGTTTGCTGCCTATATGTGGATGCTAACACGTTGAGTGCGGCAACCAAATTCAGGTGAGAAGAAGAAGCTAACCATCGATCAAGAATTCGAGCAGTACTTTTCGAAACTCATGCTTTAGCATGACCATGACGAAAAAATCCGCTACCATGGAACCTTCAAAGATGCTATCTGCATCCTAATATTTCTTGAACTAGCAAATGCAAGTCAGAAATAATATTGGAGTTAATTCTGTATTTGTAACTCAACTCACGCCTCTGCAATGTATATATGTTAGCGTTTTCAAACCGCACCTTGAGTGGCCATCAAATATTTACACCAGATGCATGATGTGTGTAGATATTTGTGCGTAAAGGTACATCCGGAATTCCATGGCGTGTTACTTCCATTTTGGTGTTTCAGCCCATAAAATTCGACATGTTCAAATTGAGCTAGTGATAGACTGAACTGTAGTTGATCAACTTTCTAACAATAGCAATACCTTTTTAAGCACTCATACAGAAACACCTTTTGCTGTACATTTATACTCTTTATTTTTACAGGGACTGCATATTTTTTTATGGGGACTCGATATTCTTAGGAAACTCATCTTTAAGTGAAAATATTTTTGTACCTTGATAGTATAGTTCATGCTATACTTGTCCTGTTGGACTACCTGCACTCCTATAAATAGAGTATGCGACACACTCTGTGACGAGTTTATTAAACGATTCTCAAACTGTTCGAGCAGGATTTTTTTTATTTTGTGCCGAGTGTGCAAGCATTATGAGAATAAATGACATCCCCACACGAATGAAAACATGAATAACTTGCACATATCCAACATCCAAAATCAAAGTGTACCTACAAAATTTGAAATGTGTAAAGACAAGCCTATTTGCATAAAAAAGACAAAGTTTGCACAGAGGTTAGAACTTTGAACATATTGTACTACTACCTCCGATCCATATTAGTGGGCACAACTTTGTCTAGATACACATGTATCTAATCTAAATACTTAACTAGATACATATGAATTTAGACAAAGCTATGCCCACTAATATGGATCGGAGGGAGTACTTTTTTCATTCGATTTGGACAATTTGCCCCACATTATTTTGCAATTGGATTATTTGCCACACCCTGTGTCACAGTCATGTGGTGGTCATGTGGCAAACAATCAAATTTCAAAGTAAAATGTGGAAAATCATCAAAGATCTCAACTTTTTTCAGGGCAACATGTAGATTTTTTTTTTCAGCTGAAGTCCGGCTGCTAGTTGCTGTAATTGTTTTTTCCGGAAAGGACTCTCACGAGTCACGACACAACCTATGTTAAACCCTCGCTGCTAGTTTTGCTTGCCTACTCCGCGACTTCGCCTCCCCGCCGCCGCCGCCGCCGCCACAGTTATCCCAATTTCTCCTCCCCGCCGGCGCCCAACTGTTAGTCCATCTCCTCGTCCCCGCCAAATCCGGCGTGCAACCTCTCCTCCCACGCCGCGCATCTCCACCCGCAGTTGCTCCACCCCCTCCACAGCCGCGCCCGCCGCTCCTCCTCCCCACTCCGTTCCTTCCTTTTCCACCTGCAGCCTCCGAGCGTAGCTGCCAGACCCCTTGCCGCCGCCGTTTCTCGCGTACCTCACTGCGGGCGTCCTGTACTAGGTTTTGGATTTGGAGACATGGCGGAAGTGGAGGATAAGCTCAAGGACTACGAGATCAAGAAGGAAGGCGAGGCTGAGATCCTCATGCTCAAGAGCAACGCCGTCTTCTTCAATCCCGTGCAGGTATCTTGGCGTTCATATTGTGCTGCTGTTTTTTCTACGCGCTCTGGATTAGGGTTTAAATATGCACTCCTTAAGTTGTTACCCTGTAGGGCGTAGGCTACAGTTATTGCGGGGTTTGGGTCATTGTGTGCACTCATATGTATTGTTACAGTCACAGCTGAATTATAGTTGATCGTTCTGTAGCAGTTTCAGAGCTTTGAGTTACTTTTCTGGTTTCCAGATATGGTGATAGGTGGCGATTAATGTGTCATTGTGTTTGGTTCTGTAGGCGTTTGATCTCATTGTACCATGGTGGTGGTTTCTGGGTAGCTAAAGTAGGTTTTTCTTATTCTGATGCTGTTCCACAGTAGACTGTCTTAAGGGCCGGAGAGAGATATCAAAGCTCCTAACAGATAATCTGCTTTTTCTATTTGGTATTATGGTACGGGATAAAAAATGTTGATATCTGTAAAGGTTTCAAATAGCATGACTTGTTTTCGGTTCTATAAATTGTTTTTTAGAAAAATGTTTCAAGTTGCATCATGAGTCCCTTAATTTTTCCATGGAGAAGCAGTTTTTTTTTTATAGAGAGAGACATGTTTATGGAATGTTCTTTGTGAAATAATAGCTATCTGTTAATATTTACTAATATTATCAGGTTAAATATTAGTTATGTTGGCCAATATCTCGAACTCCGGTGTCCGGCATGTACCGACCCAACATGTCAGAACTACATATTAGTGGGATCAATCGGTGCTGGCAGGCGGCAAGACAAATATTATATAGATGTCTGTTTAACAGTGCCTTATAAAATGCTAAAGGGAAACCACATACCATAACCTTAGGGATTAACCCCCCCCAGTTAATCATCATGCATATTTATGTAAGTTCAACTTTACTGCTTTAATTAGGTACACAACAGAGATATGTCCATTGCTGTTTTAAGGACATTTGTTGGTAAGCGCAAGGAAGAACATGAAGCACTGCTGAATAAAAGGAATAAGTCACATAAAAAAGGCAATCAGACTGAAACATCTGTTGTAAATGGAGATGCTGCTTTAACTAGCCAGCATGATGAAATGGATGTTGTTAATGAAAAGGAGCCAAATCAGGCTACAAAAGAAACAGAAGAAGTGTCAAAAGAAGCAACGAAGACACCTTCCTGGAAAGTAACCAGAGAGCTTAAGCCACCAATTGTCCTTGAGGTAATATCTATTTGTGCGTTAAGTTTGGAGCATTAAACACATCTATCAATTATTTATTCACATAGTAGCACTACCTGATATCGAATTTGCACTGACAATAAAATGTAGGCTTTAGCTGCTTCTGGGTTGAGGTCTCTCCGATATGCCCGTGAAGTCAACGGATTAGAAAAGGTAGTTGCTCTGGACAATGATAAAGGTATTACACAGGTTCTCTACTCCGTTTATGTTAATGTTACGAATGCTGCTGTGCTTGCATTCAATGTCATTTTCTTTCTTCAGCCTCTGTTGAAGCTTGCAAGAGGAACATAAAGTTCAACGGGGCTGCTGCTATTAATAAGGTGGAAGCTCACTTGGCTGATGCTCGAGTTTACATGCTCACACATCCAAAAGAATTTGATGTGGTAAGGCTTCTAAATATTTCCAAATTGAACTTTGTTGTGAGAGCACGGGGGGGGGGGGGGGGGGGGTGCTTATTCTATGCTGTAGTCACTAATTTGTGATAACTCTGGGAGATTCCTGGGCAACGTAAATTGTGGAATTGTTTCCTTCGCCTTTTTTTTAATTTATGTGCTCACTCAGGCAGACTGTTGAGTATTGACCAAATCCACGGTTGTAATGTAATGTTTGACGTATCTGGAATTTATGTTGCAAGGCTTTTGGGTGAACGTTGTTGGTCGGAAGGCTTATAATACACCTTTAAATAGGACATTGGCTTGCTGCTTTATTTATACTTGATTATTACAGTAATTTTAGGGATTAATATTAACTAAGATGCTTTACACCCTTTTGTTTTCTTCTCTTTATTATCTTTCTTGCCAGTTCATGTGTCTTGAATGCTTTGTAGGTTGATCTTGACCCATACGGGTCACCATCTGTATTCCTCGACTCAGCTGTACAGGCCGTTGCTGATGGTGGACTGTTGATGTGCACAGCCACTGATTTGGCAGTTCTGTGTGGAACTAATGGAGAAGTTTGCTACTCCAAGTATGAGCAATACTAGCTAAAAGTTTCAACTAAAGAGTATGTTTTTGGTTGTTGTGTAGTTGTAACAATCAATTCTGTTGTGTAGGTATGGTTCCTACCCAGTTAAAGGCAAGTATTGCCACGAAATGGCTTTGAGAATCCTCCTTGCCAGTATTGAGGTACACAACTCCAAAGTTCAGAGTGATTTCACTTCCGAACTTTTGTATGCTTAACCATGGTCAAGGATGTGAGCTATT
This sequence comes from Poa pratensis, assembly GCA_947311845.1. NCBI lineage: Eukaryota > Viridiplantae > Streptophyta > Magnoliopsida > Poales > Poaceae > Poa > Poa pratensis. The sequence goes on from CAMZMU010000064.1 coordinate 28,302,479, forward strand.
GTAAAATGCTAATAATATAAAACATTTGTTACTTATCCAATCGAACAATTCTCAAATTTCAAAGTAGTTTCAGTTAAATCTATTGCTGAATGACCTGTAACTATTTCCCATGTTTCATCCTTTGGCTATGTTAATTCTTGATGTGCTTACCATTTTCTCTTTACACCAGAGCCATGCAAATCGATACAAGAGATATATTGTGCCTGTTCTCTCTGTGTTTATGGACTTCTATGTCCGTGTTTTTGTTCGAGTATTCACGTGAGTCCTTTTATACCTTCATTTAGTTTTGCCTTTCTGTGCAATACTATATTCTGTTCATCATTTGGTTGTACCTGTAATGTTTCTAATTCAGCATTACATATGGATTTCACTGCAGTTCTGCGAGTGAAATAAAGAATACCCCCCTTAAACTTTCTTACGTATATCAATGTGCGGGTTGTGATTCTTTCCATCTTCAGTCCCTCGGGAGGACCGTTACGAAGGTATGTTTTCCATACTGTTCACCTTCAGTATAATTTTACTCAATTCAACTCAACAATCTGAAGCTTCTTTTTTCCTTGTTCTTTATGTATGAACTGAAGAATAACAGCGTGAAGTATGCACCTGGTATTGGACCAGTTGTTCCTCAAGAGTGCAGCGACTGTGGAAAGAAATTTAATGTGGGTGGGCCAATTTGGTCTGCTCCTATTCATGATCAAGATTGGGTACTTTCTACACTGACAGATGTTAGGCAAATGAAGGACAGATATCCCGCATACAACAAAATTACTTCGGTTCTAACTACTGTATCAGAGGTATTACCATAGCTATTATCTCTCTTTTCCCAAGTAATTAATGATGCATAGTGTAATAATGTTATGCTATTTTGGGCCAAAAATGTTGTTTCAATTGGGTTTCCCAATAATTGTAAGTATGGTTAAGCATAGTTTGCACATATTTTCATGAAAAAATTACACATGTTTCTTTCCCGACTAACAAAATACATAATGTTTCAGACAAGCTCCACAAAAATTTGAATATATTTTTGTTAATTTCATTAAGTTTTTAGGAAAAAAATAAGTATATTTCACATGGATTTTTTAAATACTTGCATTTTCAACAAAAAAAAGGTTAATGTTGACACAGCTTTTGCATAAGTTTTGTACACATTTCTCATCGGGATGTGTTTCCATCAAGTTTGTCGCCATCTATAAAAATTGAACCACTATTAACTTCACTCTAACTCGTATGAAATGTCTATGGAACCTACATAAATAAAAGAATGGTTTCATACATGTTAATTTGAAAAAGATATTCAACATTGATCTTGTTTTGAAGAGCTCGTAAAACGGATCCTGAATCAGACATCCAGTTCAGAATATATAGTCTTTTCTTAGTTTGAAGATAAAATACATGGATGAAATGATGGGAGAGAGAGGAAGTGGACTGCAGGTGGATTTCAGTAGTGCAAAAGGAATTGAATGCTTGAATCTGGGTCATTAATTGAAAATCGAATGGTTCACAGACCCTTTAGTACACTAGAACACCTGTTAGCTCTTGTAATGATAAACAAACAATGACAGGTGTAGACCCAGGGAATTTGCTGTCCTGTGAACTGGTTACTCCAGCTACAAGTAGTTGAACAGTTCCTGACTGGTCCTTTCCCTTTGCTTAATAAGAGGCTGAAGCTTGTAAATCAGCCTTGGTTGTAACGAAGGTTTTTTTTTAACCGTCATCGTCTGGCATTTATTTCATACTCCCTCTGTATCAAAATATAAGATGTTTTACATATTTTAATACGGACTACATACGGATTGAAATGAGTGCATATACACACTAATGCGCGTCTAGATGCATCCGTATCTGAAAAATACCAAATATCTAAAACATCTTATATTTTGATACGGAGGGAGTAGATGACAACCTCTCCTTACGAAACCAGGGGTAGCATCATACATAGAGTTCAAAGTACCGATGGAGAGAGCCTCGCGAGCGCATGCGTGGCTTTATTACAACCTTCCTTACAACACTAAATGAAAAACCCTGGAAACTGAAGACTATAACCACCCAACCTCTGCATCTTCCCATTCATCCATGCTGTGACAACTGATTGACAATCATTTTCGAGATTGATATGAGACCACCCTCTGGATTGAGCCAGAAAAATCGCATCTCTACATGAGAACATTATCTATAATTAGCCTATCTAGTTGAGCATTTGATTAGCCTATCTAGTTGAGCATTTGATTGTTGTGTCCCGTTCATAGTTGCAGAGAAATTATATACAGTTGATGAATTATTATGCACACTCTTTAAACTTCATCCATGTTTTACATTATGCAGGAACTGCATGACTTTCCGTTGTTTTTTAGTCTCCACAGCATATCTGGTACTGTCAAGTGCACTTCTCCATCTGCAGTCATGTTTCGTTCAGCAGTTATAAATGCAGGATATCAGATCTCAAGCACTCATGTTAATCCTCTTGGGCTGAAGTCTGATGCCCCTTGGGATGTTATTTGGGACATCATGCGCTGCTGGGTAAATATTGATTATTACTCCTTTTGATCATAACTTTCAGTCAGTGTAGTAGCCTGTGAACTTTTATTAACCTTACAACGGCTTGGAAAATTTCAACATAGGTGAAAAACCATCCTATCAAGGAACAACCGCGTGACACTCCAGGCACGGCAATCCTTTCAAAATCGCCGGAGCTAGAAGTATGCCATCTGTTGAGATTACAATGTCCCTTGTATACTTGTCGCCGCACCTGAACATAATTGTATTTTCACTCTTAAATTTGTGTTTTCGTAGGCAAATTTCTCTAGAGCAGTTGCTGCGCTCAGCAAGGCTCAGACAAAGAAGGTGAAGAGGTTCCTTCCAAACCCAGAAAGCCATTGGGGTCCGAAGGTCAGGGCTGGTCGGACAATTACTAGCAAGCATATCTCTCTGTTAGGCGCAGAGGCTCTCAATGGAGCCATCAGTCACCAAGACGCCAATGGAGCGGTGACTGATAAGCCAGTTTCTGATACTGGAGGGATCGTTACAGATGAAGTGAACGAGCCGTCAACCAAACGCCAAAAAACCAGCGACGATGAACACAATGTGGAACCTTATTGACATGGTCACCGTAACTTTTGTTTTTTAACCACTATTTTGTGCTTGTGAGCTGACAGACTTGATATCAACTTGTGGTGACATGTTTTTTCGGCAATGAATTTTGATCGGGACAATTTCATTAGAGTATTTTATGTTCCTGTATGTATGGTGTGCCAGTTGATGGTTATTAAGTAGCTGTGACGGATACAGCTATACAATAGAAGGCTATGCCTATGCTGCCATCTAACCAAACTGGACTCCAGCATGGGTCATGCCATACTAAACAAAGAAAGAAATACTTCTGAAAGCCAAAGAGGTAATTGCTTATTGCTATACTTACTCTACACAAGTTAACATTACTATCCAGATTTATAATTGAACGGCGCACCACTCGCTTAGCTTTGGCAGTTTATGTCAGTTACAAATCCCTATAAAGTTTGTTCATACCGGGGAGAAGTTTTATGGCACTTGCTGAAAAAAGGTAAGAATGGTAAAACGCCGTAGTGCTGCAGTTGCAGAATACCTAACACCGTAGTTGCTGAAAAGAGGGTGCAACGTTGATTACAGAGATGTGACCTAGGGGTATAGCATCGATGGATAAGCAGATTGCACAGGAGACTAGTGCAAACATTTGCCATAAACGATAAACCCGTTCCCCGTCTAAACCCACGGTTTTCCTTTAACCACGGATGACAACCGAGGAGTTTTTTGGGCTGTGTCTGAATTCATGTGCAAAGTCCAACCTCCAACAAAGTCGACAGCAAGTCCACAATGACACAGATTGAGCAGCCTTCTCCTGGTCCAAGAAACCATATTTCGCATCCAAGTACTCGCCTGACGCCTGCAACGTCTGCGTGCACGAACTGGAGTTGTGTGTACCCGCGTGCGTGCAGCCATGGCAGACCGTCGAAACCACCGCACTTTCGGCAGCCGCTTGTCGCCAAATATATCGGGCGTGTTTGGTTGCTCGCATCAATTTTCGACCTTTTGCATCCATGATCCTGACGGGTCTAGCCTTGAAAAAACACGGACTGATCCATATTGTGCAACCCGTTTGGTTGTCAACAATGTTCTGACCAGACCCGTTCGGCTGGGGTGTAAAAAATGAATCCCTCCCTGTTTGGTCGGATGTATGTTCAACTTAAGATGCAAAGCAGGGTGTTTGGTTACATGCGCCTAGGCTTGTACTGTCACCACTTATTGGAGTGATGAGCTTACCAGCATAGATACACCCAAACTGAAACACTACCACAACACACAATCATAAACAGTCATAGGCTCATAACGATAACAATCATAAAATTAAACAACAGTCATAGCAACAAGCGATAATAGTCATACACAGCAATTAGCAGAGACGAACTAAACATGCAAAGTTCAACAAAACAGTGAGTGACGGCAGGTAAAGGCAGACTTTAGAACTTTTGGATGGCACGTTGCAGATGCAGGTTCAGGGTATGTTCATCACACTTCTTCACAAGCTCGGCGCCATCGGTGCTGAAGATAGTTACTCTGTACACATTTGGCTTCAGCATCTTGAAGGCGATGAAGTGCCCGATTTTGATGTTGTGGCACTGGCAAATGGTGCCATCCGTTGTCAATCGCTGCAGCTCCATTATGGTCGACGACGGTGACCATCCAGTTGCAGCCAGTGTTCGTCTTGAGGACGATCTCTTTAGAGATGTCTCCTAGACGATGACGGAACGCTGGAGGAATGGGAAGCAAGTCCAACCCAGGTGCCCGGATAACATTGCAGAAGTGGGTTGGAGAAACCTCATCATGGAAATGTCCGAGGGGGACCTTCCTCTTGGAAGCACTGCCTCCTTGATTGTCCTGAAAAACCACTTTGCCCTTCGCTGACTGCAAAACAAATAGCCAACTTGTGTGTCAAATATCATCATAGTTCTAAATTGCCTCATAAAAATAAGCCAACTTGTGTGTCAAAGATCTTAGGGGCCTCAGTTATGTTGACAAATGGGAAGGCCTACACAACGATTCACCACCAGACAAGCCAACAAAATCAAGTACAACACACTATTAGTTGGTCATCGTTCTTAGTTTTGGTGGCTGTCTAGTGATGACAGTGTTTATATTGCCTCACAAGTTCAACAGATCATCATCGGCTTGGTGAAAAAGAGAAAATCAAACTTGAACAACAAACAACCTCATAAACAAGTGCACAATAAATGGCTCCACGGTACCAAGAGTAGTACACAAGAATTGTACTTGTACATCACTCAAGATACAATGGAGCCACTTCTTGCACCTGTACTGTGCCACATTACGATCATCGGCCTAGAAGTAAAATGCAGAGCATGGAAGCCTCAGATAAGTTGACAAGGCAGAGAACTATGAACCACATAACAACCAACAAAATGAAGTACACGACACAATGAGTTGTGCCTGGTTCTTAATTTTGGTGGCTATCTTGTGGTGACAATGCTATAACAACGTCACACTTTGAACACCCATCATCATTGGCAACAATCAAAAGATAATCTCTTAGTACTTACTATCATACACAAATAGTTCCATTTTTTGCAAGGCGGTAGATACTAAAAGACACCTCTCGAACGCACACTAGTAAAATTCAAGCCTCATACATCAAAGCCACCCGTGGGCAAAAATAGTGCCTACAAGAACGAATTGGTAATACAAGCATTGTCCCTGCATTGACCACTTGATTCTGTAGGCAATCTCCTTGCAACTATCCAGTCCTAGTTTAATCATCGGCCCGCATCAAGAAAAGGAACGTGAAACAGTTGATCTAGCAGATCTATTGATGGCCTCAACTAGCAAAATCACGATGAGTTCGTAGGGGTCGGAGCACCGTGCCAAAGACAATGTAGACATCTAGTTTACCTTGTTTTTGGAACGGAATCCCTGATTCCTAAGACACAACTGCTAGTGTTCATCATCGGCCCATATCAAGAATACTCACGAACACATGCAAAACTTTGCAGATCGAACCCTAAATCGAGATAGATCTATTGTGCATGTCAAACTACGCCGATAAATCTACCACGATCTATGGATCTACGCTAGAAACAAGCTCTTAAGGGGTGGAGAACATCATTACCGCCATGGATGAAGCCCTCGAGGAAGACGGTGAGCAGCGCGGCCGTCGCTGCCGACGAAGATCTTGCCGGTCGACGAATAAGTATGGATGGTCTGCCTTCCTCTCCCACCGAAGATGCATGCGACGGAGCTGTGGACGTGCCGGCGGCAGAGGAACCGCCGAGGAAGAGAGGAGAGAGGAGACGAGTGAGTAGGGAGATGGGGGGATTTATTGGCGCGTGTTCTCGAAGGGACGTGACGTTTTCCGCCCCTTCCCCGCGCGTGCAGGAGGGACCGATTTTTTGCTTACGCGAGGGTGGTTTCGCGGAAACGGCCGAATCGAGCGTTCCGTCTGGGCCTGGTCCGACACTGCTTTAAGATTCGCGCTGTGCAGGAACGCGATGCAACCCAGTCAAGTAAACATGCCGAAAACGCGTCTCCAGAAGCTGCACGGGCTTGAGCAACCAAACAGGGCCATCATGTTCTTTCACATGCACATACGTATCCCGCACCTGTTGTCGAATTTTCTGAAAGCTTGTTCGGTCCGCCGGCAGATTTTCCAGGGGCCAGACGCGAGAGCTCAGTAAGTCAAGAACAAAGAGGCTCTCAGTAGGCAGATTCTGCAGTCTGATGTGTGAAACCATGCAGTCGCCGTTCATGCGAGCACGTGGTGCCAGCCTGCCGGCGCTGTGCGTGCTCAGGTGCCCGTGAGAGTGTGGCACAAATGAAAATCGACGAGGGCCCCGTCCGGCTCCCCGGCGCGCCGCCGTGGATACCACGGCGTGAAGTGAAGCGGGTACCTACGTGTCCGGCCGGCCACGGCGACTTGACCCGCCACCCACGGGCAGTGACGGTCCCGGCCGCAAGCGCGTAGCATATCACGGGGCGTCGAAATCAGCGGGTTGGATCCAGGTCCGGTTGGTGGGGGAGCGTGGGAGGCACCACCCCCACGTGCGATGTTGAGCCTTGTCGCCGGCTCCTCGGCTGGATCATCATCGGCACCGGCCGGAATGCTGGTACCGCCGGAGTCCATCCAGCCCGTCACCCGTCCGTGCCGTGGGCTCCTGCGGCAGGTCAACGGTCAGCGTCACGGCCCACGGCCACATCTGTCGCGACCGCCAGGGCACGCGCGCTCGTCGGTGTACATGTGCTGGCACGACCTGGCGCCGTCCGTGCGTGCGAGAAAGATCCGGTCGCGCTCATGCACGTGTGACGAAACGCGAGGCAACGAACGAACGTGATGAGAAGTGGCTGGCTAGCTGCGTTGAGGACACTGAATGCATGGGAACGAGGAGTTGGATGAAATGCTCCGTGCCGGCCGGTGTCGTCTCCACCACGCACGCACGCACTCGGCAGTCACCGCCCGGCAAGCACGGCGAGCTTCCGCGCCGACCGGAAGGCTGGGCGCGCGGTAGTGGAGAGCGCGGTCAGATTTGGTTCGCACGCGCATCATCATCGGCCAGTGGTGCTGAACTGAATCCTATCAATCCGCATGATGACTCCGTGCGCGCGTCGGCTCCACCTGCCGGCCCTCGATCGACTTCTCAAGTGCACACGGGGGAAAGAGAGATCGATCTCCGGCCGGCTTTCATTCACCTGTCGCATCCGCGCGCACGGGTGGTTGGCTCGGTACTTGAGTCGGAAATGGCGGACCATGGACTTGTCATCTCTGGCGTGACCGCTCGGTTGTCTGCCTCGTGTCATCTTCTTCCATGATACCTCACGGATCTTGCTGCCGGCCGGTAAGAATAAACCGGTCAGTTGAAATTCATTTATCCATCAGAAAGATTCGGATGTGCCGAGGGGACGCACTTTCCCATGCATGCATTACCCGAACCAAGGCAATCATGAAAGTAGTAGGGAAACTCGATCGAGTATCTAGCAGCACCCACTTCCACTTGAAGAATCGGCGGCAGGGCATGATAGAAAGCATCCGACCGACCATGTCCTCATTTGGTCATACTCGATCTCATACGTGGTAACAGTACCTGTCATCGAATCGAGCAATTTGCACGAGTAGGCCCCGAAAGCCTAGCTAGCTACTCGATATATATAGATAGATAAACAAGGTGTGTCAAGAGGGATAAATTCCCGTATATATCTTCTTAATTATGATAGCGAACGAGCCCAGTCACTTGGGCAAGTGAAGCAAGAAAGAAGTGAAGCATCGTACGTATCAGCCTGGTGGTCAGGGGAATGATTGGCACACTACTATACCAGGCATGACAAGATATATAGGGGGCGTCACATCGGTGTTTGGTGCAGGCACATGGACTGTCTCGGCCAGAGTGAGGGGCCACGGAGAAGAAGCATGCACTTCTTCGTTTTCACCGAGCGCTCTTGTGTTTTCTAGTGGATTGGTGGTGGTGGTGTATAATCGTTGCACACAGTCTCTCCATGTATATCTGTCGTCCTACGTACTACAGTAGTAGTCTCTTTTCTTCTTCTTCTTCTTCTTCTTCTTCTTCTTCTTCTTCTGTGAACTGATGAAACTGCATCATTTTATTTCCTGCAGCAAAACAGTGATCCTTGCCTTTTTCCCGTCTTTTTTTCTGGCTGCCCACATCACCTAATTAATCCCTACGTTGGCTACGTCTGGGCTTAGCCATCGCATCAGCTTTGCTATGCTTGGGTGCAAAGAGCCCATGCATCTCTATCTATCAAGTACAGTAAGTATCATCCGGGGTCCGGGCATAACCGACAGAGGAGACCCGAGTCCATCTCACGCAATAGTTTAGCAAAGCAAATTATCACAAAAGGAAAATAGTTTAGCAAGCAAGTAGTAGTAAGCCTGATCGAAAGCGCGCGCACGCCTTCTCTTGACGACGACTTTGCTCGTGCTACATTCTGCGAGATGGATGATTCAGTTTGTCTCTTGGGGAGTCGGGCAGGACTAGCCGATATCGTAAACTAATCGGCATGGGTCTTCTCGTTGAGAAATTAAGATTAATTAGCTTCCGTCCGCGTGATCCGAGGGGAGGATCGGAGGAGGTAGAGAGTGGACGAGTGGCGCGGTGGTGGTGGACCGGAGTTTCTCCATTTGGCACCAACCGGTAACAGCAGCCTAATTGCTTCGTCGTCCTGACTGCGTTTTGTTTTGCAAGAGCCCTACTTGTTCTGTTTAGCCAGGTCCTACTACGTACTCATTTCCAGCAAGGTTTTTATTGGGGGCATGCACTACTAATTGCGGCCGGTGCAGATTTCCCTAAATCGCAGGTATGCATGAATAGTATGATTGATTTATTGCAGGTGATTGATGCCGTAACTAAAATGGGCATCTGCTGCGGGTCAGGTGTGTATGTAGCAAGATTCAGGTGCACCCGTTTGGCGCCAAACGCCTCCTGGCCATAGCCAATCTCTCCAACTGTTGGATCACGGGCCGTCGTGCGTCCGTACGAGCATGCACAGGGAACTTAAGGCCCTCCCTCCACACGAGCGCACAGCGCGACCGTCCTCTCGTGCGGTGGCCAATGGCGGCGTCGCCGTGCGGCCTGTTAGGTTGATCTCCTCCCGTGTGACCCAACGGTCACACCGGACTCTTGACCACAAGGAGAAGGTAAAGAACCTCCTCCCGATCTTGGTTCTACTCGAATCGATCTATCCTAGTTGATCCCGTGGATCAAACATTGGTATCAGAGCGTGGTTAGTATCTTGATCTTTTCGGTAGAAATTGAAATAAAAAGAAAGCAACCCTCCCGTGGAACCCCGATGGCAAAGAAAAAGAAAACTCACCGGAACTCACCGGAAAAGAAGCGCCGCTCCGCCGCGCCATTCCTCTCGATCCGATGCGCACCAGAAGGGGCATCTGGACGAAGAACTCCAGCTCCAGCTTCGGCAGGGGCAAAAGGATACATCCTCTCGTCGGCAAGCTCCGGCGGCCGTCCGTTGACGAGCGGGAGAAAGAAAAAGGAAAGAAAAACCCTAACCCTAGTTCATCTCGGAAAAGCAAATAGCACCGGCCGTCGCTGGGGCACACGCCGGAAAAGGGCGCCACCACCTGCGCCGCTTGACGGCGATGCGCTCACCCTCGGGTGCACGCACGCGCCGGCAAGGGGGACAGGGGAGGCGCCGCCGCCTCCCGAGCTCACGAGCTCACTGTAGGCCTTCGGGTCGGTGGAGGTGAAAAGAAATGAGGGGAGGAGCTCGTCATGGCCTCGTGCCGCGCAGCGTTGCGCTCCTCCTCGCCGAGCCGGGGAACACCGGCCATGACAGGCTCCGCCGCCAGAGAGCGAGCGCGAGCGAAAACCGGCGAAAGAACAGAAAATGCGAGCTAGGGTTTTCCAGTCGGGCAGCTCTCCTCGTTTTGATCCAGCGAGAAATGTGCTGGAACGTCGGATTTCATCCGACGGCCAGGATCAAGAGGCGCGAGCTCCAGCAGGCTGTGGGCCGCGAGTGGGCTGGCTGCCGGGCTGGACCGATTTCAGCCGAAAGAGGCGCACATGCCGGTGCGCATAGAAAGGCCGTGGGTTGCGTCTGCGTCGCAGCGAGCGGCAGATAAGCGCCAGCCGCTCAATAGGCCGTGGGCCTCGCGGGCCGCAGGGAATTCTGTTATTTTTTTCCAGAAGCATGTTTTTCTTTAATTTTTTGAATTCAGTACCGTTTTAGCTAATTTTGCCAAAGTTTTCTTTTTCTATTCAAAATTATCCAACGAAATTTTGTTTAGAAAACAGAAAAGTAAAAGTAATGCTTCTGAAAAGTATAAAGTTCATGGAATTTTTATTTCATGTTTTCTGCTGCAAATAAAGAAAAGTGAAGGATAAAATAGAATTAAAGTGAGAATTAATTTTAAAGAGAACGTTCAAGAAATTATTGAAACAATTATGATCCTGTTATTTTACGACCAACGTTGTTAATAACATAATCATGATTTGTTAATCGTTGAACAGTGCAATGTTTGTGAAATACAGATAATATTTTATAGTTTCTGCTATAAAGTAAAAGGACTCTCCTCTAATTAAATTGGAACCAACGGGAAAATTTAATTAGAGAGGAGGAAAAAGAGAAATACTTGTTTAACAGATTAATTATGGTATTGTTATTTTCTGACCAACGTTGATGATAGCAGTACTATAATTATATGAGTTCTATAGTCAAAGGGCTAGATCTCTGATATTTTTGCATGAAAGTGATCAATTTTCAGAGAAAAGATAAAAGATCAAGAAATGCTCTTGAACTATAGAAATATGTATATTTCATGTTTCCGCTGAAATAGAGTTGATGATAATGTCATTTTCCAAACAGAGTTCTTTATTGCAATAGAAATATTATCATCATATTGTTTATGAGTTCTATGCATTGATTCTATTTCTGCCCAACGGTGATGTAGAATCAGTGTAGAAAGATGATGTTTCATTCTAATTCTGCCCAACGGTGATTTAGAATATAGAAGAAAGTTTTAAAGATTTAAGGTGCATATTTTACCAGACCAATGAAGGGTTATTTTTATGCTCATTATTGTTTATTATTATTGAATATTTTCTCAGACAAAGATTCTCATGTTTTCATTCGTGAAAGCAAAAGGATGGTTACATGTGACCCGAAAGATGACCAAGAAAGGTCATAAAGTGAGAGAGTATGTTCTCTCTAAAGAATGACTGCAAAAGAAAAAGAATTCTTGAATGTTAATCCAAGAATACAAATAGATCATCGAGAATCTTGTTTGACAAATGTCTTTCATGTACTCTCCATGCAGAAAACAAATAAATCATTCAGAGTTTTTGTTTAACGAATTTCTTTCATGTACTCTATATGAAGAAATTTTTAAACGAGCAACATGAATGCTTAATTTGACCAACGTTGGATTAAGCATGTGTATAAAAGAGTATTCAGATGTATTTCTGAATTTGATGATTGAATATGCAGTCTAAAGAGCCAATTGTGCATCTGTGTCTCTTAATTACCCGCATGACGGGAAAAGACGATAATAATACCCACGTGGTGGGAAAAGTCTGGGAAAATACCCGCATGGCGGGATAAATTTTTGACAAAGGACTTGTCCTGTATGACAGGAAGAAGATGTGATGACTCGTGTGTTTTTATATCGACCGCACACCTTGTGTATCATAGTTATAAAGCACTTAATGAGTCAAAAGAGAATAAAGTTACAAATGAACCTAAAGATAAGAATGTTATGCAAGTGTGACTTGCAGTACCATTGAGAAATAACTCTTGTGAGTTTTGAAAAGGGAATGAGGAAAAAGTACTCCCATACGTTAAAGATAACTTCATATTGAATAAAGCAGATAATAAAAGTTTCGAAATTGTGGCAAAGAGGTTCTTGCCACATTTCGAGGGGGAGATAGAGAATGTTACAGAATAAACTCCCCTATACTTCAGATAATGTGATGCATATAATGCATCTAAGTGATCTATGATGAATTGTGATCGTCTGGGGTGTACGACGGTCATAATAATGATACCCCTAAAGTAAAGAAATAGATGTATTCTTGGATATTTTACAGCTCCGAAAGGAGACTAAGGACGGTACTCAAAGTGCCATAAAGAAGACAGATTGACTGGTTAACAGAATAAACCCAAATAAGGATACACCATTTTGGAGAAAATGGAGTAATCTGGGGGAGCATGGTATGAACATACCTAAGGCTCGAATAGATTTTATCTGGGGGAGCTTGTTGCTTTATAATAGAGATGAACAAGCAAACATGGATCTTGTGATTTAGGTCCTTGTAAGAGCTATAGCAATAGAAGACTACAGAATTAATTGCCTCTAGGCAATGACAGAACAACAACATCCCCATATGAGAAAAACAGATGACTATAAAGTCTATATCAGAGAAATTTAAATGAAGGTTGATCCCACCTCATTTACAGAGATTATAAGCAGCGCTCAATCGATTTTGACAAGTGTCTACTTATCTTAATGATTAGAGACTATGTGAATCCCGACGATGTTTGGGACTCATAAGTAATTTCCAATGGAGCCAAAACAGTAGGCTATAAAGGGTCTACAACGCCAATGTGACTCCAAAGGAAATATGTAAAAAGCGATTTTAAATCGAAAGTTTTGCGCTAAGAGAATAAACAGATTATAATGAGTGATAATGGCACATAATGATCTGAGTTACATCAGATGAAAGTAAAGAACACAAGGGATCTTACGGACTAGAGAAAGTCTCTAGAATCAGAAGTTATTTTGGGTTAAAGAGAATGAGAGGACAATCATTTTTCTACAAACTTATAGAATGGGAAATTCATTCCCTAATCCTGTGTATGTGGATGATATCCTACTTTCTAGTGGTGATGTCAATCTACTACCGGCAGAGAAAAGAAGTTCTTGTCCTCAAAAAAGTATTCTCGGTAGAGTGTCTGTCGTTAAAAGTATCGAGATTTACTAAGAAAAGAAGAAAAGGGGTATTAGAAATATCGCATGGACATGCTGAGAAGAAGTCTCTAAAGCATGCATGTCGAGAAAATCTACGCCTGTTCTTATTGTCAATGGTAATGGAATTGAGAACTTTAGTGTTCCAAGAGATAACTTAGAACAGATCAAATGAATATAGTACCATATGATTCAGCTGTTGGAAACTCAATATTACCCTGACAATTCACGTATCCGGGTTGTTTTGTGAAAGAGCATGTGTTGCCCCATGTGTGGTTTTGGTAATTAATGACAATCTCTATGGACTAATGTTTGCATTGAGATAGCTTTATAGATCGAGTCCATGAAGAAGTTTGGAGTTCATGTGTTGGACTCTAGAAGAGTATATGATGACCAAGGTTCTATCCAAGGATTTATATATGAAGAATGGTCATGTGTAGAGATGAGCTTATTGCAAGAGTGGCTTGGAAAAGAAGATTGAGTGAAGATTCATGTTTATCTCCAAGCCATCATCATATCAAGACAAGAAGTATATGAAGCGAAAGGGGATTCTTGAAGACGGAGCTTAGCGAGGCTCTCCCATAATGGAGTATGGGGGAGCATTTGGAGATGTCTTCATCAAGCATGTGCTAGCAAGCGCAATCAAGAAAGGTGGTCCACTTGAAGAGATCAAGATCGTCATCATCTAGCTCAAGTGGAATGCGCAAGGCAAAGGTATGATCTTGATAGGTTTTCTATTTTACCGGTCTCATGTTGTTAGTGGGAGACCGGGTTATAGGATAGACGGCGTACTATCAAGAGGGGCTCTCAAGTGAGTAACTTGATCGCATCTTTGTGGAGAGCTCAAACCTTTGCATTCTTGGCATATCATCTTTCTTGGTTCTTATTTGGCTTTTATCCATGTGAGAATTTAGAGCTTGTGTTCATCTCCATACCAAGCTCTAGTTCATCAAAAACGGGTTTCAAGTGAATATCTTGTGGTGTTTTTGATGTTGGAGGCTTTACCGGTTCGTCGTTTCTAGAGAGGTCAAACTCTCTCCTTGTGGTCTCCTCCTCACATGATGGACTATGATGTGTATATGCATGATCTTGTAGTGCTTGTGATTATCTTCGGAACAAGCCCAAGATCATTGAAAACGGAGTCCGGATGAAAACTTGTTTGCATTCTCGGCTTTGGAAATATTATCGGTCCACTTCAAGGTAGGGTCCACACCTTCCCATGTGTGGTATCCCCTCTATATTCGTTACCTTTCCAACGCAATTGGATTCACCTGATTTGGAGTTCGGACGAGAAAGTTATTGCATTTCAGGATTTGCTGCTCTGCTGGTTTTTCTGTCCGGAGTCTCCGTGGTTTTCGGTCCGGAGTCTCCGGCCCCTGGTTTTGAGGCTAAGTGCCTCGCGCACGGCGCTTGCGGTATCGAGGCCGGAGTAGGTCCGGAGTTTCCCCGGAGTTTCCGGCAGAGCCGGAGTTTCCGCCCTCAAGGTCCAGAGTTTCCGGCCCATCTGGTTTTTCTGCGTTGAAGAGCTTCGCGGCGGCAGCCGCTGTTTTGAATCCGGAGTTGGTCCGGAGTCTCCCCGGAGTCTCCGCCCAGACCGGAGTCTCCGCACGGGCCGGAGTCTCCGGCCTCCGTGGTCCGGAGTCTCCGGTCTAAGTGGCTGTAACGGCTCTTTTTCTGGGAGGGGTATTTATACCCCTCCACCTACCTTCAGCCACTTAGCTCTTCCAAGCACGTTTTTCCCCTTCTCTCTCCTCCATTGTTGACCTTGGAAAGCTTGCCCCTCTCCCAATTCCTCCCATGATTCTTGCGTATCTTTGAGAGATTTGAGAGAGGAGATCTAGATCTACATTTCCACCAATCCATTCCTCCTCTTAGTGAGGGGAACCTAGTAGATCTTGATCTTGGAGTTCTTGGTGTTTCTCCTCCTTTGTTCTTCCTCTCTTATTCCCCCACAAGCATTTGTTGCTTTGTTGGAATTTGAGAGTGAAGGACTTGAGCACTCCGTGTGCTCTTGCCATTGCTTTTGTGCATCGGTTTGCTCTCTCCACAAAGATTCGTGGAAGTGAAAGTTCGTGAGCTTGTTACTCTTGGGTCATTGGACCCTAGACGCCTTTTGTGTCGAGTGGCGCCTTTTGTGGCGGTGCAAGGCCTTTTGGGGCCGCTTGGGAGCTCCCGATCCTTTTGTGGGTTGTGCCTCAAGTTTGTTGTAAGGGACTCGATTTCCGCCCAAAAGGAAATCAATAGTGGAAGGTGAACCGAGCTTTTGTGCGAGGTTCATCGGAGAATAGGGTGAGGCCATTTGTGGCGCCTTGAGTTTGATACTCACACCCCTCCAACGAGACGTACTCCCCTAAAAAGGAGGAACTCGGGAATACATCATCGTCTCCACGTGCCTCGGTTATTTCTATACCCGAGCTCTTTACTTATGCAATTTACATTGTGATAGCCTTCGTGCTTGAAGTTATATCTTGCTATCACTTTGTTGTTTATCTTGCTTAGCATAAGTTGTTGGTGCACATAGGTGACCTAGTTTATTTAGGTTGTTAGCTTGTTAATTTAAACACCTAGTTTTATTCCGCAATTAGCAAGCCTAAACCGCGAAAAAATTTAAACGCCTATTCACCCCCCCTCTAGGCGACATCCTTGTCCTTTCATTTTGGCAATGTCCAATCCAGATATAGATCACTGGAATGGAATCAAAGATATCGGCCTCATGCTAAAAGAAACAGAGTGCTCTCAAAAAGTTGTGAGTACAAAGATAGATCTATAAATGTGCTCTCAAAAAGTTGTGAGTACAAAGAAACAATTTGTGAAATGTATAGCGAAATCCACAATTGTCGCTAAATTTCACATTTGGAGTTTTTGTGTGGAAAAGCTCCAAAGAATGAAAAGATTAACATCAGTGTGATGTAAAGACATGTTATAGCATGATATGAGGCTGAGGGACAGGCAAAATGGTTAAGTAAACCTGTACCCGGAATTGATAATGATTGACAACAGCAATAACCATTAAGTATCACTCCTAAGACAACGAGTCAAGTGTGGTGCCAAACACATTGACACAGAGTTATACGTTGTAAAGGAGAAAGTCCGGAATTATGTTGAAATGCTTGGAACATAAGAGGAACAGATAAAAGAAACACACAAGTGTTCGCAGATCTGCTAATTAAAGGCTTACCGCCCAGTGTGTTTTGGAGAACACATAGTCGACATGAGTTTATGGTATAGTCTATATGATTTCCGGACAATAAAGAGGCCCAAAAGATTAAATAATCTATTTCAAAAAAGAGACGTATATTGTAGCTGTCTGATTCTATCGGCAATTGAGCTGTGACGATGAAACATGCTCTATGTATCGATTTATGATGAAACGAGGTAAGCGAAAAGTATATAGTTAAAAGTAAAAGTTGAGATCAAGTGGGAGAATGTTAGGTTGATCTCCTCCCGTGTGACCCAACGGTCACACCGGACCCTTGACCACGCCCTGATCGGGGGCATCCAACCGTACACTGGTTGGTGGGCCCCTGTCACCAGCTGCTATAAAGAGAGGTGGGGGTCGGCGGCACCGATTACGAGGTTCGTCCGTGCCACTCGACCCCACCGACACCACTCTACCGATTTAGGGTTAGCGCTGAGCTGACGGAAAGTACCACCACTGCCGCCACTGCTACCCACTGCATCACCGCCTCCGTCCACCATGGCCGGAGTCTCGAGCGCCTCCGCACAAGGAGAAGGTAAAGAGCCTCCTCCCGATCTCGGTTCTACTCGAATCGATCTATCCTAGTCGATCCACGGGAACTTAAGGCCCTCCCTCCACACGAGCGCACAGCGCGACCGTCCTCTCGTGCGGTGGCCAATGGCGTCGTCGCCGTGCGGCCATGATGGCAACACAAACAATTTGCCCCGGCCGGCGATCTGCGGCGTACGTGCTGCGTTGATCAGCATGTACTAGGAGAGGGCCAAAGCCGAAAGCGGTGGCATGGCCTGGCGTACACAGACACACACATGTACTGGCTCTCTCGATCGCTTGCACATTGTTTGATGCTCATTTGATTCCCTCCTCGGTTGATCGATCTACCCCCCCGATTTCGTGCAATTAACAATGGGTTTCAAGGCGTACTTCCACCACTAACGTACTAGTGTCACCGATTGCGCATCAATTAATAACTGCATCAGCCTCAGATCAGAGCGTCCTTCTTGCTAATATGTAGTATTATCAGAGCGTCCTGCCAGTACAACTGAGGCGGGGTTTTTTCACTCCCGTTGCGTTTGTGTGCTGTACATGATGTTTCATGGTTGCTGGAAGTCGATCGAGGAGGGAGGGGAGCAGCAAGTGCAATAATGGAGTGGCGTCAGATGGCCACGCCGCAAATGGCAGTCCCAGAAGGGTGAGGACAAAGGCCATCACCCTCACCATCCCCATTTACTGCCCCTTCCTTCCTTCCTTCTTCCTCCTAATCCCATAGCAACGCAGGAGCGCTCTTGCTCCTCAACCACGCTTCTTCTTCCTTCTTCAACCCTTTGATTCCTCTTATGTCAACTTGCCTCTCACTCAATTCGGCATCCTCGGCCACCCGGCACGGTAAAACTGCTGAGATCGAGGAGGATGTAAACAAGGCTGAATGAAAGAAAGCAAGAACAGGAAGAAATGAATGTTGGTGGTGACATCACAATAGTATGTTGTCGCGTCTCATTTCTTTACCTATACATACATCATCGGCTGTGAGTGACAACTTTCCAGCCTTGCACTGGCAGTACAATAGTGGTAGTACAAGAAGAAGAAGATCCCACTAGATTTCAGCTAGCCCTGTCTGCCCGAGTCTTCTCCTAGCTACCTAGCTTCTGCTGTTCTGCAGCTGCTGCAACAACCAGATCCCCGTCTCCTTCAGAAGGCGATCCCCAAAACTTGCCAACACTAGCAGCTCATCTAAGTAAGCACTCTACTAATCACTGGCTAACCAAGCACATCTAAGTAATTTCTCCAACGAACGTCCCACAGATGGGACGAAAAAAAGAAGAGAAATAAGCAAGACTCCTAGTTAATTAAGGCTGATCTGTACATACATCGCCCAATCAGCCGCCTTCCCTCAAAATCCATCCCTTGCTTCTGTCCTGTTCTGTGAGGAGGAGAAACAGCGCGCGAGAGAGATCTTGAGCAGCGGCGGCGGGAGGCTGTGGCTACGAGCAGTCTTTCCAGCAGACGAGCATGGTGACGCAGCGGCGCATGATGTAGAAGCGCGCCCGCTGCTCCTTCACCAGCCCCGCGCACCGGCTCGAGAACGAAGACCCGCTCGCTGAGGAGGCGGTGCCGGCGCCTGCGCCTGCACCCGACCGCCGCCCGATCGCCTGGTCCCTTGCGCTGGACGACCTCTTGAGGAACGGGTCGCCCCCGCCGCCGGAGACGCGCCTGCAGCTGCCGTTGTTCCTGCTCTTCTTGGAGAACTTCCACTTCTCGTCCACGTAGAACTCCATGGATGGATTTGCGCTTCCCCTGCCCTGAGGTGTGTGCTTTGGAGTGGAGGGTGAAGCGGTGGAGAGAGAGAAGGGGGGTGTGGGGTGAGTGCTGCGAGGACTGATGAATCCACACTATTTATAACGGGACTGGACAGCCAGTGGAGTGTATAGTTGGATTGGGTTTAGATTTGTGAGTCTTTTTGGGTCTCTTGTTATGCTAAAAGAAATGATGGCCCTTGTTGATTTAAAAGTGGAAAATAGTTTTAAATTGTTTAGTTTCAGTGATATATGTTTGTTCAATCTATCAATCATTTTTGCTATCACAAAAGTAGAGAAATTGGATTTTTTTTTATAGGGGGAGGTCGCAGAGGGACCTAGAAGCTTATATTCATTGCAGTGGCGTAATACATCAAGGACCAAAAGAAATCAGGAATTACAAACAGGCCCATACAATTTCCACCAAAGACCCTAGTTCTAAGTTTAGGAACACAATCGGGTCCAGCTCCTTCACCGCCGCATCGGAAGAGGATGGCACAGCCAAGCACGCCACCGCCGGGGACGAACCACTTGGGGTGGGACACCGGGATCCAGCTGCACCAGAGCCAAAGGGCCTCCGTCATGGCATCATAGCCCGGAGGTTGATTATCGCCGTCCGTCGCCAGCCGGAGGAAACCGTAGCCAACAAAGAAAGGGCGGAGGGGTCACCTTTCGACCATCTGAGATGGCAGCTAACGATGTGCTGCCATGGATGACCTCCCGGGAGCAGCTTCCGAGCCCCCTGGCGCAGAGACAGCAGCCAACCAGCAAGAGGGCAGAGATCGCCTCCTTTCTCGCCTCCATGACGAGGAGCATGAGAGATATCCATCCACGAACCGTGGTCACCGTACCTGCATTTATCGAACTTTATTGAAGAGGATGGCGGCGCAACGCCGAACCAAGCCGTTAGCTCTGACCACCAGAGCACAATCAGCAGCAGCATCAGCTCCACACACTGCCAGGAGCAGTTCGTGTACTCCCGCAGCAACTCCCCAGCACCAAATCGAAGAACTTCTTTAGTACTACTCCACTTTATCCCCTCGCCTCCATGGCCGGCCAGAGAAACAAGAACAACACCAGAAATCCTCAAATCTGGGCAAGAGCCAAACCCCCAAGAAGAGGGCTCTTCGAGCTTATTAAAGCACGTACCTGCGGAGTCCCTCTCCCTCCGCACCCACCACCATGGGAGCACGCCGGGCAGG
This sequence comes from Poa pratensis, assembly GCA_947311845.1. Lineage (NCBI taxonomy): Eukaryota > Viridiplantae > Streptophyta > Magnoliopsida > Poales > Poaceae > Poa > Poa pratensis. The sequence continues at coordinate 28,322,642 of CAMZMU010000064.1, forward strand.
AGCTTCTCCAAGCCATGGCCACGGAGATCTCAGTTGGAATTGGAATCAAAACGCTCATACCATTAACTATTTCCAACTACATCACACTCTTGCGCTCATTAATCTTCGGAGATCTCAGTTGACGACAATGCTATGTTATAATTCTACGAGCAAGGTTTTATATTCATTTGGAGAGATAATTGAATAGCCACCACTTGATCGCTAAGAATCAAAGTTCACTCTTCATCGCCTGGAAGGCGCAAACATAGTATTGCCGGTTTAATGACAGCACCATGATTACCATGCTTCATACAAAGTTCATTGATGACATCTTTGCAACAACTAAATGTGACATCGATGGTCTCTCAGTTTCCAGTTATATAAGGCAGCATACACTTTCTGGTGAAAGAGCATGAAAAAATAGATAATTAATGTTCGTAATAAGTATCCAAAGTAAGATTGCGTTTGTCACATATTTCTTTTAGCGTAAACATAGGGTTTAGGCCGACGCGAAAAACCTAAACCAATAGAGACATCTTCTTTTCACGATATGGAGCCGCCGTCTACCTTGGTTCTCTTCCAGAGGACTAATCTGGAGGATGTTCCTGGCCTCCGGAGAGGCAAATCATCGACATCGTTATCACCAACTCATATCCATCAAGCCACCATGTTTCCCATATCCATGTGTGAGCAGTTCCTTGCTGTAGGCACATGAGGTGGATAGGATTGGATGAGATTCACTATGTAATAGGTGTTATAATTGTTAGGGCTTACATAGCAAATTTTTTGCAGTATTGCGGTATCGTTGGAGAATTTCTTTCTACGGCAGAATAAACCTTATAGAAGTATCACAATGTTCCGAGACACCTATGCAGCAAAACAATATGAGTAGGTCAAAAATCCCCAACTGGTCAACAAATCCCGTCCTTCATTGCAAAATTCTGAGATAAAAGTCGACCCACGTATGCAATATGGCAGGACAACATTTGTAGCGTTGACACATGATATGCGGAAGACGCCTAGAATCATTGTAGTACATCTCTCATGTATTCATAGTACAACACATATGAGTTTACAAGATGTCAAACAAACATATATCACTGTCGCATGTCACTTGCAACGATTCCGTCTCGCCAGAGCAAAATCTACCTAATCTAAACTTATCCTCCATGGTACCCTCGCCTTCCATTGAGCTTTATATGGTGGATGCCTTCGATTTTATGTTCTAGGTCGAGGCCATCAACAGGAGTTCCCGTGACAACATGGTTGTTCGATACCGGCTCCGGCGAACTACGAAGGTGGAGGACAAAGGTGAAATATGCTGGGTGGAGGACAGAGGCTGAGAACCAGTATGTGTTGTTTATTTGTACGCATAGGGAGGAGTGATTCTCCCGGTGAAATATAGGTTTTTTCACCCTATTTTGCGGTGCTAATCATTTTTTATTTTGCCGGTTAACACACTAGCCAAAGCGGTGAAAACACAAAATTTTAGTGAATCCTAGTCCATGTAGGACCTTTGCAATAAATTTTTGGACTCTCGGGGCAAGCTAAATAAATATAATAACACTGAGTTTTATACTTTTTTTTAGTCTTTTCACCATATATGGTTTTAACCAATATAAGTTGTATACTTAGTTAGCATGGTTAACCATACAATATATTTTTAATATTGTCCATTATATAGTTTTATTTTTTATCATTGTTTTTTTAGTTACGAAAAAGTTTTTTCCTTCGTGAGATATTGTCCATGTGAAAAAAGGGCCAAACACACAGCTTCTTGACGTTCTTACGGTTGATTAATTATATAGCGTATATGTATATTATTGTCTGGATGTTCTTCTTTGTTTTTAGTATTATCAAATATTTTGGTAGAGATTCCAATGCATAAAACTTAGTAAATATCTTAACAGAGGTGTATTGTGTGTGTGGTTATACAAGAAAATATATAGGAACTTCTGGAATATAAATTAAACAGTTGACATGATCATTTTTTTTACCTGGTCAAATGTGTCTTAAAAGATACCATGGATTTTGCAATAATTCAACGATATGTTGAAGATTTATACTTGTGATTGAAATAAAATCGCTTATAGCAATCACCGATGAACATAAAATATTAGTGGCTAATGCAAAATAGATGCAGAAAGTACGCTCTTTCTCGATCTTCTCTTTTCTCTACCAATTGTAAACTTCCGTAAGACTTATTTCTAAAACCTTTTTGACCAAATAAAGGCATTGGTATTGCGCAGTCTCGATTTTACTTGATAGTATGTTTGGTGTCACGACGTCATCTTGCAAATACTTGCATCGGTATTACATTCAGAAACTACGTCAAGGACGTCTTATTTGCTGTCATATTCTTGTTCACATATTGACATAATAAAACATGACAGGGATGAACACTCATGGACATTCAGCTGTGCAGCGAAGCGCTAGGCCCGTCTAGTAAGTATTGTGGTAACTATAGAAACATGGTGTACGGTTGCCAAAAAAAAGAAACAAAAAACGTGGTGTACCAACACTTATCGCGAGTCCTATTTTGCGGTGGTATCATTTTCCACCGTGACGGTTAGCACGCTTGCTAAACCGGTGAAGACACAAAGTTTAGCGGACCCTAGTCCATGTGAGGTTTAATCAATGCAACGACGTACGACATGAATCTATCTTTCCGGCCGGAGACCAATCTCTAGCAGAGCGGAACGTTAGCGACGACACATGCGGAAATCCGTAGCAGCTCCCGAGCACCAGTGCTATCGGTATTTGAATTTTTCGAAAATCGAACTTTTTTGCTTCCAAAAATTCTGAAAACATTTACACCAATACACATGCCAAAAATTTCGTAAAGAAATTCATTATATTTTGGCCTAGGTAAAAAAGAGAAATTCCTGACAGATTCAACACACTTTATACTGACCAGAATTTTGTTATTTTTATATAGCTCGGAACACGACGTTTTTTGCACCGAAAGTTGGCACGCACGTAAGAAACATGCATATGTATCTTAGGAAAAAAATTCAGATTTTTTTGAAACATAAATTTCAAAATTTCAAAATTTTAAAATACCAGGTTCACTGGTGCTCGGGAGCTGCAAATCTGCTTCCCGACACATGCATATTTTTAGATAAAGAGCATATATTAATATCGCGAAGATACCAATTACACCCAGCCTCTGCAACAACGCGTTCCCCTAGCGGCGACACGGATACACATAGCCCAGAATGAAAAGAAGAATTACAAAAAAGAAAATTCCCGCTATAGTGATCTATTCCTTATAGCAGCAGACCTAACCCCACCAAAACAGTACCAGAAGTTCAACTGCTTCAAAAGCGACGCCTCCAAGAAGAAAACAATGCTGAAGCGCCGTCATCGTCCTGATCATAGATCATGGGTATGTCCGCACTTACAAAAACAATGCCTTCAACAAGGCCATTGCCAGACACAACCAATTAAGTCCAGGCCTTGGATTTTCACCCAGAAAGTTTAGACTCTGAACTTCTCCTGTGCTGTCGCCCCCACTTGCCGTTGCCACTGCTCCAAGTTTCGAATCACCAAGCCAATCCCTCATCGTCATCAGGACTCGAACCACCATTACTAGTCCACAAATCTCGGCTTCCATGCCATTCTCCGCATACTGACTTCACCATGGAACAAAAGACATGTCCACGATGGCAACCGACTGCAGAGCTTCACAATGCTCCCTCTGAAACCAAACGGTCAGAAAAAACATGGTTACGCGCGACCGAATCCCACCCGATCCAGCAATCTCCAGGCATGAGTCACCCAGTGGAGTTCGTCGGCGGAGCCTTCCGGAACTTGGCACTCCGGCCAGACCAATGAAGACAGGCATCAAGCAGATCTTCGTCTTGGCGTGAGAGAGATCCTAGGACCGCTCCTTTATTGAAGCCGAGCCGGCAGCCCCCACGCCACCCTACGGCAACCTGCAAAATCCGCCGCACCAAACTCTACCAGCAACTTGCGGGCTAGGCTAGCATCGAGAATGGCGGCGGAGCAGGGTCGACCTTCCACCGGATCCGGACCTACCACGCAGCAGAGAGGTTCTAGGAAGGCGGTACGGAAGACACCCTGATCAGAAGATCTAGGGTTCGTCCAACACCACTCGGCCCTGCCCTGCATTTCCGTTGCCGGCCATGGCGCGGCTGGGAGACCAGGGGCGCCGCCCTAGTCGCTGCACGTCGACGCACCGGCCATCTCCTCCCCAGCAGATCCGGCGTCCACCACCCCCAGGCCTCCTTCGGCGGCAGCGGCGGCGCGAGTGTCAAGCGTATCTGTCAGTTAAGACTTTAGCCATGTATGCACCTAATTTCTTTCCTGCAAACATCAGGCCGGAACGAACCCAAATTACCCAATCACTGATTCGGCAATGATAAAGCCCTTTTTTCCCCCTCATTATCGAAAGGTAGACACATCCGTACTGTTTGTTGGAGTCAGGCGCCTGTTTCTTCGACCCTGCAACAGGGAGATTTGGTAGTGGTCTACTCGATGGGGAAAAAAAATGATCCCGCCCGGCCGCTTGCTTCTGTATCGGGAAATGAACGTGTGTTTGATGATTTAGTTTGTTTGAGTATAAGCAGTCCAATCCGGGCTGAGTCAGATGGGCCTGGAAGCGGGGCCCGGCGGTGTTCACAGGGGGCTAGCACTAGCAGGGGATTTATTGCGCATGTCTCCTGGTGATGCGATGCAGCCCCACACCACAACCACCGCCGGCCGTCTGCTCACTTCGTCTGGATCTTTCCGGCCATGGCGATCGACGGCGGGGGTAAATTTTCGCAGCTGGTTCCGTTGATTCACCGGCATGTGTTTTTGTACGCGATGATGATCTTTAGTTTTGGTTCGGCCTGGTCGTGCCGCCGACGACGATATTTGCTCGGTTCGTTTGACTGGACGTGTGGACGACGGGCGCGCGGGGCGGCCGTTGCTGCGCCCGCCCGCCCACGTGCAGGTGCAGCCGCCGGCCGTGCGCATCCATCCCGATGCGATGCGGTTGATTCCTTTTTCCGCACGCCCCCAGCGAAACGCAAAACGCAAAGGTCGGTCGCCGAATCTCACTCACCAGGCCACGGCCTTTTAGGCATGGGTCGAAATGCCAACGGATGGGCTGGGCCAGAAACCTAACAATGGACGACGTACCAGTGGGCTTGTCAGCGTCGAGCCTCATCTCCTCGTCTGATGTTCCCAAAAGACGGGATAGCAAGTCCTTGTCATGGCGAGCCTGCGTTCCAATATGGTGTCTGTCTCCCCATACCGTCTGCCTGTCACACCCGAACCTGCTTCATCGTCGTAGGTTTGCACGCCTTATCCCATCGTGCTTATCGAGGAAGAAAGCTAGCTTCAGTTGGATGCTTTCTTTTTCTCAAGACCCAAATCCGTGCATCCCCGCGACATGAAGTTATTCCGCTGCCTGCGACATTTCCGTCCGTGAAGCGCAGGACTGCAGGTCCATCTCTGCAATCAAGCAGTTGGGAGCGATAGGGCGTGACGTGTACTCGATCGTGTTGGGTCCCGATCAATTGGTCGGAGGACGACGTAGCTCGCGACATGGACTAGACGGTGCACCGCACCGATGAGACGGTGTACCGGATCCAGTATGTCCCGGCATCGGCAGACCAGCCGATGTCGACTAATTTTGCTCTGCTCCTTTACCCTAATGCAGCAACCATTCCACTTTCTGCGTCGGAAGAAAAAATAGTCTTTGGTTTGATGGTTAGGAGGATGATTGTGCTCTCAGCCCATCAGAGTTCAAACCCCTTGTTTGACAGAGGTTTGACGTATATATATTTATGTCTCATACAGACAAGACAATTGTTTCAGTGAGAGGCATCGTTCCCGTCAATAACGAGACGTCTCTGATAACTTCGTCAATCTCATCAGAGTGTGATGTGAGTGTGCGCGCGTACATGAGCACGCAGACAATCGTAGTCTATGAAGTCAGTGGCGGAGCCACACCTAAGTTGTCTAGTCAAATGGTTACACATCATTTTGTCAAAAACTTTACATATTGGATAAAAATCATGAAAAAATACAAAATTCATACAAATACATGTATTTGACATGACAAATTTGAATTGACATCAAAATTTTATACTCCTTGTGCGTTTGTATTATTTTTTCTATAAAAAGACTCGATCGCGGTATTCGTGCCAATCTTGGATGACGTATACAGAAGGATGTGTGTTTGTATTATTTTTCTCAAACAAAAGGTTTTTCAAACACATGAGTTTGATCAAGTAAAATAAATGGCTGCCGCCAAACTCTTACAAAAGTAGACTGGAGAGGTGCGGATTTTCTTCTGGCTGAAAACTTAATTAAAATCTTTAATTGGGCGATAAAGCCGCTCGAACACTGTTATCTTCTTGGAAGCTTTTGGAGAATCTATAGTGTAGTCTGGGGTTTGTTTGGTGGTAGCTTGACTCCTACTAATGCGAGTGATCGATCAATGTTGCTGGTCTTTTTTTGTTGTTCTTGTTGTTGTGTGCATCATGAATGTCTGGAGTAACTTTTATCCTTATGTTGGTGCTGTGTTTGGGCGTAATTTGTATATTCTATCCCAACGGCGAAAAACTGTACAACCTCTTTCTTTTAACATTGGATGTATATGATGGAAAAAAAATACATGAAAACAAATTATGTAGTTTCTTTCAAACTTTGTGTTATATGTATGTACGATAACTCATCCACAATTGCAATGCAATCATAACAAAAGGAACGAATCCTAATCTTGGTCGATGTCTAACAGTGGGTCCTTAACACTTGGGTAGATCTGACGGCGGAGGCATCAGCTTCTGGTCAGGCAATGGACCATCATTTACCACCCATGCCATCTTGAGGCCCCAGCTTGTGTGCACCTCCAGGTGGCAATGCATGAACCACACACCTGCATTGGTAAGTAATGAGTGAACTACGATCAACTCCATTCAGTGTTAAGTAATTAAGTGACTTTCAGAAGATTTAGAACCTCCAAGGTTTTTGCGTCCTACAAACTCACCAGGGTTATCTGCGTAAAACCTGATGGCGACCCAACCTCCGGCGGGGACGCCGACCGTGTTCCTCTGCACGGGGTCGAACAAGTTGAACTCGGACGGATGCTTGGACGGGTCGTAGTTGCCTACGCCTTGCCCGACAACGAAGAAGTCGAAGCCGTGCAGGTGCAGCGGGTGGCTTTCGGCGCCCTGGATGGTCGTGGCCTGGAGCACCACCTCTACGCTCGTGTTGTACGGCAGCACCACCACCTTCGTCCCGTTGGACACATTCGTGTTGTTGGGCGGCGTGCCCGTGTAGTTGAACGGCACCAATGGCGCTGAGGGGAAGTCCGACGTGTACACGCCGGCGGTGTTCCCGTCGTAGTGCGCCTTCAGAAGCGCCGTGGTCGGCATGTCGAAGGACACGTTGTTCACGGACGCCGAGAACTTGGTGTCGTTGGTGGGGCCGCTGCATCCTTGGTACGTTGGGCACGGGGTCGTACCGAGTCCGACGGTGAAGAAGAATGGTCGGTCCACTTGTCGCGGAACATTGGCAGGGTAGTCCCGGCTGGCTATGCTCCGGAGCTTATCGCTGTAGTTGGCGGCGAACGCCGTGTCGTTGAACAGCGGCAGCGTCGGCCGGAAGAGCGGGCGGCTCTTGATGTGGCCCGCCGGCGCATACTCGAGGATGGCCGCGACGGTGGTGTTGTCGTAGGTGCCAACGCGCCCTGTGGCGTAGGGGCGCGCTAGCATGAGGTGCGTGGCCGGAGGGCCGCCGTCGTCTGGCTTGGCGTGGAGGAGCACGTTGGTGGTCTGCCCTGGCGTGAGGAGCACGACGTCCGTGTCGAACGGCTTGACGTAGGCGGCGTCGACGTCGACGACGGTGAGTGTGTGGTTGGCGATGGAGAAGAAGAGCTCGTCGTTGAGCGCGGCGTTGATGAGCCGGAGCAGGTACCACTTGCCGGGCTGCACCTTGAGCTTGAACGTGTCTGCAGATGAGCAGTTGTAGAGTGGGCCTGGAAGGCCGTTGATGGTGTAGGCCTCAGAGACGTTTGGGCCTCCACCGGTTTTCAGCGCCTGCGCGATGATCGCCTCGGGGTCCGCGTTAAACCACTCGCCGAAGACGACGGGGACATCTCTGTAGGGTTTTGGGAAGGGGTAGGGCACGCCGGGCTTGGGGAGGATGACGATGGCGCCGTAGAGCGTGGCGCGCAGCCAGGAGACGTGGGCGTGCCAGAAGAGCGTGCCCCTCTGCCCCGTGATGGTAAAGTTGTAGACGTAGCTCTGCCCCGTCTGGATCGGGCACTGCGTGATGTACGCCGGCCCGTCCGACCACCCCGTCCGCAGCTGCCTCACGCCGTGCCTGCACCCACATCCATCAAAGGTTTTTTTTCACTTCGCTTTGTTCTATGGTTATCGCCAATGGAGCTAAGTAAGAACACGGGCGCATGCAAAAGATTTACCAGTGAATGCTAACGTTTTGCTTGACATTGTTAACCACCTTGACGACAACGCGGTCGCCCTCCCGGGTGACTATTTTCGGGCCGGGGAACTTGCCGTTCACCGTCGGGATGGCGCGGGTGTTGCACAGCCGTGTCACCTTCTTCATCGTCACCTGCAAATAAACACACCAGACTAGACGAGGTCACAACAAATGCACACATTGTCTCGACCGGAAGGTGCATGTCATGAATCCGATCGATGCACAACGACAGATAGATAGACCAACATTGAAGATGTAGTATCTCGTCGTGCTGGCGAGCAGCAGCTGTGGCAGCACCAGCAGCGTGCCAAGGAATACAAGCTGAGCGAGGCAATTTGCACCCATTTTGTCAACTCTGTGTGGTCGATCGGCGATGCAGATGTATGATGGTAAACGGCAGGGGAGATAACAGTTAGCACGGCCGGCCAACTAAACGGGCTCGTACCATAATCTAAGAGAACAAGCTATATAAGGAGAACGACACCATTAGTTGGAGCTGCAATTTATTAGGTGAAGATATGATGTTTTCCTTTTCCCGAGGTCATGAAAAAGATGAGAAAATATTAGATGGTAATGATCGGATTAGCCGGATGCATGCACACAAAAAAAGGTTGCTAGCTAGCGCCAGTGCTTTTGTTGGTGAAGTACGAAGAGTTGGGTCGTGCTGGGTTTTAGAGTGCAGGCAAAGGAATTGTTCTTTTTGATGGGGGCACTGCTCACGCAAATATTCTCCAATATCGCTGATTAATTAATCGTTTAATCTTTTGAACAGTTGACTCAGGGTACACCTCAAGAATCTTGATGTGAGTACACAGCCGCTCTCGACATTTTCTATTCTGAAAAGGAGAAGCCCGGGTTCAGTTCAAAGTGTTTACAAACTCAAAAGTCACATAAGGTGGATACATTGATCAACCAGCAAAAAATGAGAAATATGTAAATCTTATGCATCAACATGCAATCTTTTGTCAGACTGCAAGACACAACGGTTGAACAAATCACGTGCAACTGTTTCTAAACGGATACACTCAGTATCCATGGTCGTCCGCTTCTCGACCAAGTGTAGAAAGAACCACATACATTTCCAATGGGTAAGCAAATGACTTTTTTTTTTTAGATAAGGGGGTGCGGATCCCCGGCCTCTGCATCCAAAAGATGCACACAGCCATCCGCAATTATTACACATCCAGAAATTCAGGTTTACAAGTCATGGGTCACTTAAGGTGGCTACATAGATCAGCCACTCAAACAAAGTACAATTATTTTTGATCTTAAGCATTGATACGTCTAGGTTGCAACCAACCGCCCCGGCTGAAGATAGCCCGCATAACCGTTAACAACCGGGTACATCCGGCATCCATGAGACCACGCTGGTCCTCGGGGAGCAGGAAAGACCACGAATGGATCCAGTAGCACGCCTTGTGGATAACCTGCAAATAATGAGAAGAATTCAATTTGTTAAACACAATGTCATTTCGGCAGTTCCAAAGAGCCCATAAAATGGCCGCAACACCAATCCGAATACGAGCTTTTGTGACTCTATCTATCCCATTCAACCAGCTACCAAATAAATTCGCAATGCTCGTTGGTGGATAAACATTAAAAGTGAAATGCACTAAACGCCAAATATCTCGAGCAAAAGTACATTTAATAAAAAGGTGCTCCACGGATTCATCCGCATCGCAGAAAACACACTTCTTACATCCAATCCATCGCCTTTTAAGTAAATTATCTTTTGTTAAGATTTCCTTTCTATGGAGAAACCATAAGAAATTTTTTATTTTTAGTGGAATCTTTAACTGCCATAAGTATTTACGCAAATATCTTGTATGGCCATTTAATAAATCATCGTAATATGACTTAACCGAAAATGCGCCATTAGAGGTTAGACTCCACCTAAACTTATCCTCCTCGTTTGTAAGGTGTACTCGCATTAACCTTTCTACAAGATCCAGCCAAAGAGCTCTATTGTGTCCTATTAAAACCCGTCGGAAAGGTAGATTAATAGGTACATTTCCACAAACAGTAGCAACAGTACTATGTTTGTTGGAAGCAAAGGTATATAAAGATGGGTACTCATTTTGAAGAGGGTTCGGTCCTAGCCAAGCATCCTCCCAAAACCGTATTTGCGCCCCATTACCGACAGTAAAACTTCCACGCTTAAAGAAGTCATCTTTCACCTTCATAAGACCCTTCCAGAAGGGTGAATCAAACGGTTTAGCTTGTACCTGAGATAGCGTTTTTTCCCCTAGGTACTTGTTCACTAACAACTCTTTCCAAACACCCTCCTCATTCAAAATTTTATGCAACCATTTACTCAAAAGGCATTTATTTTTAACCTCTAACACCGAAATCCCCAAACCCCCTTGATCCTTCGGCCTACAAACAATATTCCATTTCGTTAACCTATACTTCCGTTTTAACTGATTGCTTTGCCAGAAGAACCGAGACCTGTAAAAATCTAATCTTTTTCTTACTCCCTTCGGAATCTCAAAGAAGGATAATAAGAACATTGGAAGACTGGTTAAAACCGAATTAATAAGCACAAGTCGGTCACCGTAGGACAACATCTTAGCTACCCAAGACGCCAACTTCTTCTCAAATCGATCCTCAACAATTTTCCATTCCTTGTTTAACAATTTTCGGTAGTGAATAGGTATGCCCAAATATCGAAAAGGCAGCGAACCAATCTCACACCCAAAAATAGCACGGTACTCCTCTTGGACCTCCCTAGCTCTCCCAAAACAATATAGTTCACTCTTGTGAAAATTAATTTTCAATCCCGACAATTGTTCAAATAAAGCCAAAATTAATTTCATGTTCACAGCCTTCGCAATGTCGTGTTCTAGGAATAAAATTGTATCATCCGCATACTGGAGAATCGAGACCCCTCCTTCAACAAGGTGCGGTACCAACCCCCCAACTTGGCCATCCTCCTTTGCGCGAGAAATTAAGATGGCCAGCATGTCTACCACAAGATTAAAAAGTGTCGGAGATAGGGGGTCCCCTTGACGTAAACCTTTGAGTGTTTGAAAATAATGACCGATATCGTCATTAACGCGAATTCCAACACTCCCCCCTTGCACAAACCGTGCAACCCATTCGCACCAGCGTGGATGAAAACCTTTCATTCTCAACGTCTGCTGTAAAAACGACCACTTCACTTTATCATATGCTTTTTCAAAGTCAATTTTAAATAAAACCCCATCCATCTTTTTCCGGTGAATCTCGTGAATAGTCTCATGCAGAACCACCACCCCCTCCAGAATATTTCTTCCTGGAATAAACGCAGTTTGGGTGGGACGTACCACTCTACTCGCAATAGAAGTGACACGATTTGTTCCGACCTTCGTGAAAATTTTAAAGCTTACATTTAAAAGACAAATGGGACGGTATTGCTCAATTTTACTCGCATCCTCTTTTTTTGGGAGTAGTGTTATGATACCAAAGTTTAGTTTAAATAACGGTAAGTCCCCCGCTCGCAATTGCGCGAACATAGCCATTAAGTCTCCTTTGATAATACTCCAAAATTTTTGGTAAAACTCCGCCGGAAAGCCATCTGGCCCAGGAGCCTTATTATGTTCCATTTGCTTAATGGCCTCAAAAACTTCTTTCTCAGAGAAGTCCTGGGTCAATATCTCATTTTCCTCTTGGGATATTTGAGGCATATCATGGACTACCGTCTCATCTAACGCAAAATGATTTGTGACGGGTGCTCCAAAAAGCTTTTTATAATATTCCGAAATATATGTCTTAAGATTTTCCTGACCCACTATCGTCCCTTCGTCTTGTTCCAATTGTAAAATCTTCTTTTTTCTGTGTTTCCCATTCGCAATAATGTGGAAATATCTTGTGTTACTTCCCCCTTCCTGAATATATTTGACTTTAGCGCGCTGAGCCCATTTAGATTCCTCATCTCTTCGTAATTGCGCCAATCTATCCTCCGCCTCCCTCTTAGCTACCCGCTCCGCATCCGTAAGAGGAGAAGTTTCAGTTTTAACCTCCAGTTCATTAATGAGTAATATTAATTTGTCTCTTAACACCTTATATTCCCCACTCAAATTCCGTGCCCAGCCTCGTAAAAACTGACGTAAATGGCGTATTTTATTTTGCCACCGCTCAACTGGTGAACTCCCCGTTTGTACGACATTCCATTCCCGCAAAATTAAATCGTAAAAACCTTCCTGTCTTAACCACGACAGCTCAAACGAAAATCTACTTGAATTACCTTTGAACGCATGCTCTCCGGTATCCAATAACAGCGGTGTATGATCCGAACCCGCCCTGTTTAGAGCCTGTATCGTAACCAAAGGAAATTTCTGTTCCCACTCCACACTAGCTAGAAAACGATCCAACATCTCAAGTGTTGGCGTATCTCGTCTACTAGTCCAAGTGTACTTCCGGCCCGACAATTTTAAATCTTTCAGACTCAAGCTTTCAATTACCGCATTAAAGATAGTCGGCCATCTAGCATTAAAATTGTCATTATTCTTCTCCCCTTGCCTTCGAATAATATTAAAGTCCCCCCCGACCAACAACGGAACCGTCTCCCCTTCGCAAATTCGAACCATCTCTGCTAGAAACTCCGGTTTTTTACTATCTTGAGCTGCCCCATACGCAATTACGAGAGCCCAAATAAACCCATCTGCCTTGGTTCTCAGGTGAACTTTAACGCAAAAATCACCCGAGACCACGTCTTGTATCTCAAAGACGGCATTGTTAAATCCTAATAACATGCCCCCCGACCTTCCGTGTGGAGGTAAACAATACCAGGTAAAATCCAAGCCCGCAGCCAAAAAATTGAGAAAAGGTGTGGCAAAAGATGAACGCCCTGTTTCAATTATTGCCACAAAATCAAGTTTGTTCTCTTTAACGAATTCATGCACCGCTAAATGTTTTGCTGTATCCCCAAACCCATCCGAATTCCAAATTATTCCTTTCATTTAATCAAATTTTGGAATATATAGCTAAACGTACACCTCTTCTAATCGCACGTTTAGAAAGAGACTTGTTTTTCCCCCTCCCCTTTATTGAAGCCAAAGTTTCATTAAGATCCGCATAATCTTCCGAAACTTCTTCCTCTTCTTCGACTAAATCTTCACAGATGTTAATGGCCTGTTTTAGAGCGAGACTAGATTCGGTACCATCAGTTGTAGGGGGTAATGAATTTTTCAAAAAGATTAGTTCTCTCTCCCTCTCTAAATCCATAATCCTATCAATAGATGAATCTACTTGAGCATCATTAGATCCTAAAGAAATACCCAAAACAAGCGATCTACGTTTAACTTCGGAATTAGATAACGAACGAATAGAAAGCTTTGTATGGGTAGGGATACCTGAAGGTGAACCGTAGACCTTGCGCGCAAGAAGGTCCTTCGCCCGATCGAGTTGAGGTAGATCCGCATTAGATTGCTCCCGCAAGCGCTGGCTAGACCTCACCTCCATCTCCCGCATTCCTCCAAAAGCTAAGATATCCGCCTCCGAGGGTCTCGCATCTGCCCCATCCGCAATGCATGAAGTGATTTCCTGCCTCACCACAGCAGGTTGCTGTCTCACCGGACTCCCGAACTGATCCATATAGAGGCCACCCACATCTTCCAACTCGAGCCTTGGGGAAGAACAGATAGGAGACAATTTTGTCGGAGTAGACCACTCCGTCCCCTCAGCCCGAACCTGAACCTCCATCGACCTGGTGCGTGTCGGAGAGGCTTCAGAACACTCCGCCGAGTCAGCACTACCACAGCCAAAAGGACTCGAAGGAACAAACTCCTGACCGCTGACATTGTCCAACGAAACCACAGCTGTACCGTTCTCTGCTACTGTCTTGGACGCACCCCTTGACAGATCACCTGAGCCCATCACCGCCTCCTTGTCCATGTCAACACACAACTCTACTCCAGAGCTACTCCGATCAACCTCCTTGCCCACATACATGCAATCACTACTAGCAGCCAACGCAAACTGCTTCTTAGTTAGCTCAATCTGTTGCTTTAGTTTAGGAGAAAAAACAACCCCCGTCACAGCCTGACGTGACAAGCTCTCCTGCATAGGTTCTGCAGCTGAATTACCACCACCGTCTTTCCCATCTACACCTCTGGACACATCATCGGACTCCATAATATCTGCGGTATTAGTGTCATCTGCCCCCTTATTATTCACATGCTCATCCTCATCAACTATATCATCTCCCTCATCATCCTCATCGTCCGGCGGAGGTGATCTTGGCGGATCATCCTCAGTGTCACCCACATCCACCGGGTGCTCAACCCTATACTTCAGCCTATAAAAACCATCTTTTATGAAGACTGTCGAACCTGAGGGAATTAGTGTGTAATCCATACACCCCACAAGAATACGAAGCACACCAAATTTCCGAGTGAATTTCATATCAACCTTCATTGTTTTGCCAAACAACGAGCCTAAACTCCATAGAGAGAGATAATCCCCTGTGGTCTTGGGAGGGATACCATACACTCTAATCCACTTCTTGGGTAATTTTTCCAAAGGTTCAACAGTAGCCACCCAGGGAACAACAGTGAGCTCGCAAACACTATTAGGAACCTTGCACGCACCAAAAATAGCCAATCGATCCAACTCCTCTCTCGACGGAAAAGGAGCTTTGAAAACATTGTGTCCAACCTGCTGAACCTCCCAATGAAACTGCTCACGTGGAACCAGGCGTTGTAATTGGGCCACAATCTGCGGAATGGAGAGATCGCCTTTAGACACAGTGAGCATCGCAGTTCGAGCACTGTCGATCTTCGGCCTGTACGTCTCTGTCGTCGGCTGTTCAAAGAACATCAGCCCCTCATTGATTAACCCATGCATGATTACCTGAGGTTTCGGTGCAGACAACAACGGACACATACTCTCCGCATGGTCTTTACTCTCACAAAGGTCACACACCTCCACCAAACATTCTTTCCCATGATGTCCTGGTTCATCACAGCGGTAACATCTCGGACCCTTCTTCTGCTTCTTAGCATTCCCCAACTCAACTCCCGGTCTAGTCCCAAACCCTCTAGCACGACCCCCTCCTGGCTCCTGAACCGCACTGGGCACCTGAGAAGTAGCCGCCGTAGCTACCGGCTTCGCTCCCTTGGCAATCAACTCAGCCGCCGACGCCGTCGTCCCAGCGGATGCAGATGCCGTTGTCGCGGAGTTCCCTGCCACCGCAGCAGCAACCGGCTGACGAAGAGCCTCGGTGACCTGACTAACAATCCGGGCCAACATCGCCTCCGACAGACTTGAATTAACTTGAGTATTTGCTTGTGTATTTGTTGCAGTTCTACCTGAAGCAAACCTGCCACCACCATAGTTGTTCTCTCTATATGGGTACTGCCGAGGCTGCGAGAAGTTGCGCTGCTGCTGATTGCCCTGTCCGAACCCAGACCCAGCATGAAAACCACCGAAGTTACCGTTGAAACCTTGAGGACGGTAGTCCGGCTGACCAGTGCCGCTCGGACCCCCGACCTCGAAGTGCCTCTGGCCGCCTTGTCGCGCAGCGCCGCCGGCGTTCTCCTGATAACCTCGGCCCTCATTCGCACGGTAGGCATCGTTTCCTCGACCTGGAGTAGGACCGCCGAAACCACGATGCGGTCCGGCGCGGCCATCCCCAGCCCCCCCACGCCCTCCGCCATTGTTCGCCATAGGCAAACCAGATCGCGGCGGCTGAGGACGTCTATCAGACTGTCTAAACCCTAGGAGCTTCCTCAGGCTAAGACCTAGGTTTAGTTTTATCTTTCCAGGCGATCGAGATCGACTTGTATTTTGGGCCGCAATACCCACAAGTCGACGATCCACCTCCCCCTGGCCCGCAAGGCCGAGTGTATTTTTTCCAAAATTTGAAAATTGCGGTCCGCAATCACCGCCCGTCTTCCTCGTCTCCGGCGTGGGTAACGGAAATCCAGCCCGGAGCGGAATAGTCGCCACACGAGATCGGCCGCAGCCGATCGGTAACTTTGCAGTGTGGAGAAAAGAACAACGGCCGCGTCCATGTAGAAGCTCCGTGTTCTGCGCATGCGACACTGCCTGTGACACTGTCAACACTGCCGGTGGCACCTTCACATGTCGCTCCCGGCGACGCACAATCTGCCAACCTTCTGTACCATCATCCAAGAACACCGAAGGTTCAAGGACTGGCAGCCTGATCTGACTAGCACTTCCCGGCGCCGAGGCCAAAAAAGGACCGCCGCGACCCCGCAAGTGACCCGACGAGCACGCCGGAGAAATCTGTAGGGAAAGACACGCATACCTTTGGGCCTGTCGTCGATAAATCCTCTTTTTCTCTCTCGAACTCCGATCTTCCAACACCGTCTTGGACATAGGCGACGGCGTTCGGCAGAGATAGCGCAGCGCGCCGGAACTCTCCGAGCCGCCCCCATCTTCCGATGCAGACACAGCGTCGCTGCCGTCCACACCCTTCTCCGAGTCCGACGCCCCATCGACATCGTCGCCGACGAGCGCCCAGAATCGCCCCGGAGTCGCCTCCAACGGGCCTCCGGAAGTTACGGAGCCCATCGAGCGAAGAGGTTCAGCTAGCAGGGTAAGCAAATGACTACACTGCAAAAAAGAGGGAGCTCATGTCTTGTTACAAACTTGATGATTTAGAACTTGTCATATATCCCAAAGTAAAGTACAACCCCCCTCCCCCCAATCGAACCTGGCATTTAATTTTCTTATCAATTCCACTAAATCGATTTTCATACATATTCGTGATATTGATTGTAGGTGTTATACCAAAACTTAAATGAACAAGATGTCAAATAAGACGAGTGAAAGACAAGACATAAATGTATGTCATATTGTTTCCTCTGTTTCACGAAAACAACATTTCTTATCTCATTGACACTTCTCTTAGCAAGATTTAGTTAACAAAACTCTTTTATGAACGGCACATAAAAATCTTCATTTCAATGGAGAACTTTCGACTTCCAAATATATTTCACATTTGGTGTTACCATTCATTTGATATAGGTACACCAAGTTTATTCATCTTGTCCACTTGTTCCTTGTTAACGCGGGTCTAAAAGCTATATTTAGCATCTCTTACGACATAACATCGGTCACTGGAATATTTTTTTTCATTCAACATTGTTATAGAGAGAGGGATAATGGAAGGAAAGAGGCCTATATCCAAGCCACGTGTCATCACAAAAACGAGTTTCGAACCATTCCTAATCACTAAAAGAACTCTTACTCAAAATTCTTCCTTAACGCTTATGAGGCCTTTTCCAAAAAGGGAAGTCATTAGGTTTTGATTGTACTTTTGAGATAACATTTTGGATTTAAGATATCTATTTTGTAGAATCTTTTGCCACACATACTGTTTCCTCACTAAGAAGTTTAAACAATCACTTGTTCAGTGCACATGTATTATTTATGTCCAAAACCTCAGCACCTAAGCCCCCTTGATCGTTTGGTTTACAAATTACATTACACTTGGTTAACCGATATTTTCTTTTATGTCCATCACTCTGACAGAAGAAACACGTCCTAAAAAAGTCTAACCTTGTACGTAGTACCCCTTTGGGTATCTTTAGGAAATGGGGTATCTTTAGGAAATAAAGCATGACACTGGTAAACATGCAAAGTAATAACTGATGAGAACCAGACGATCGCCATATGACAACAATTTTGCCATCCAGCAATAAATTATTATTTTTAAAGCGATCTCCACTAGTTTCTATTCATTGTTCCTTAATTTTAGTAAATAAACTCCCAATATTAAAAGGGAGAGAACCTGATTCACATCCTAATAGTTTCTTATGCTGTTTCTCAGCTTCTTTCGTCTGACCAAAGAAAAAAATTATTTTTATGGAAGTTGACATTTAGACTCGATAGTTGTTCAAAAATAGAGGGTTAATTTCATATTTAATGCTTTCTCTAAGTCATGTTACATGAAGATGATACATATTGTAACATAGATACTCCTCCGTCATCTAGATAAGGGATAATACTCTCAACCTGATCATCCTCATTTGCACAAGCAATTAAGGTAGCCAATATGATAACCACTATATTAAATACCATAGGAGATACGTACTAGATAGGGCGTCCCCCTGTCTTAAACCTTTTTGTGACTGAAAGTAATGACCGATATCATTATTTATTTTAATACTGACACTTCCTCGTTGTACAAAATTGTTTATCCTTTCGCAACACTTGAAGAAAGCACGTCACACGCAACATTCATTAAAAAAAGGACGTTTAATCTTATCGTGGGCTTTCTTAAAATCTGTTTTGAACAAAACATCGTCTATTTTCTTCCAATTAAGTCCATGCATGATTTCACGTAGAGCGGCTACACCTCAAGGATATAACGTCCAGGCATGAAAGTTGTTTTAGTTGGTCTTATAACTTGACGTCCAGGCATGAAAGGGTTCCATCTGTTTCTGTTTCATGGATATTGTTTGGACTAGTGGGGTGCCTCTGAAATGCCGTGTCTTTAGTTGGCTGGCGATCCGCGGCAAATGCCACACTACCGATTGTCTTCAGAGAAAGGGATGGCCACACAATGCGGCCTGTGTTTTCTGTCTCAGCGAGCCTGAAACCGCACTTCACCTCCTTACCTCTTGCCCTGTTATCAGAAGGCTGTGGCAGAAGGTCATCCACACCGCTGCACTCCCCAATTACCTCGTGCCCAACGCCAACACCGTTAGTTTGGAGGCCTGGCTACTTTCTCCTCGCCATCGGCTCCCTAATACAATGAGGTAAAGTTGGACTGCTGTAGTCCAATTAACATGGTGGTCTATTTGGAAAGAGCGGAACGCTAGGATTTTCCACAATAAAGCAGAGCCTCTAAACCGCATTCTTTTGGCCATTCTGGAGGAGGCTAGATGTTGGAGAGAAGCTGGCAAGTCAAGCGCTGCAGACCTAATCCTTAGACCAAGGGAATCTGATTAATCGGGTGCCCTTGAAATCCAGCCTGATCCCTATAAACATTCTAGAGGACAGAGTGCATCTCTTCACAGGAGCTTTAAATTGTTAGCAAGGAGCAATGCCCTTTACTTATTTGGGTTTACCTCTAGGAATCACAAAACCACGGGTTGAACACCTCATGCCTTTAGTTTGCAGGGTTCAGAAACGGCTGCTGGGCTGTGCTCAATTCTTAAGCTCCCCTGGCCGGCTGGAAATGGCCAACTCTGTGCTTTCTTCATTGCCAACTTTTTATCTAAGCTCTCTGATGGTTTATAAAACGGTGATAGATCAAGTTGACAAATACAGAAGACATTGTGTTACTAGAGGCAGTGACCTAACCAAGAAGAATCCTCCTCTTGCGGCCTGGGAGCTAGTCTGTAAGCCAAAATCTCATGGAGGCCTAGGGGTGGTTGACCTGCAGTGCCATAACAAATGCCTGTTGATGAAGCATTTACATAAATTTCTGAACAAGCAAGAACTGCCTTGGGTCCAGTTGATCTGGAGATCCTATTACAGCAACTCATTGCCTCTGGATAGACAAGTCGACTGCTCCTTTTGGTGGCGTGATTGTCTTAAGCTGATGCCAGACTACATGTTACTAGCGAAGTGCAATGCCAAAACAGGAGAGACAGTAAAATTCTGGTCGCATCTCTGGACAGATAATCTCCTAAAGGATCGGTGGCCTCACCTCTTTTCTTTTGTCATCAATGCAAATTGCTCGGTGAAGGAATTACTAGCTTCAGAAGCCCCAAGTGATCTTTTTCATCTTCCTCTTTCTGAAGAAGCTTTTCATGAATTTGGCTTGCTTCAGGAGTTCACTCAAGGACTGGAATTACAAGAAGGAAACGATATTTGGGAATACTCCTGGGGAAAAAGTATTCTGTTTCCCGAGCATATAAATTCTTCCAGGGCCCTCCCCATCCGGAGCCAACTTTTACATGGCTATGGAATTCATGTTGTCAGAAAAAACATAAAGTTTTTGCTTGGTATTTGCTGCACAATCGTCTGAACACAAGAGCTATGCTTCAGAGGAAGAATTTCCACCTGCCTGACTATAATTGCATTATGTGTGGCTTGCGCACCCTGGAAACGAGAGATCATTTATTTTTCCACTGCCCCTTTGCCATTCGATGTTGGAGCCACTTACTGCCAGGCTGGATAGTGCCTGATGCCGACATTCATGCTGTGTCTCGATCTTTCAGGCAGGCTTTTCATCAGACGTTCTTCATGGAAGTGTTCATTCTTGCACTTTGGGCCATCTGGATCACACGAAATAACCACATCTTCAAATGCATCAGGGCAAATCTCTTTCGTTGTCATAGGAAATTCAAGGAGGAACTGGACTGGGTTGCCTACAGAGCAAACAGAGCCAATCTAGCAAGCTTCAAGACCTGGATTCAGAATTTCAGAACTCCTTAGTCACAAGCTCTGTAACTTAGCTAACTAGTTTTCTTTTTTTGTTTGCTTGTACTAACCCCTTTTGGAAAATCAATAAATACCAGCAGGAAACTGCTGTCCTTTCCAAATCGGTTGCCCTTGTGTTCCTTTTTAGATTAGTTTTTCCTTTTTGATTTTGTTAACTTTGTACTCTTGTACGACTCTTCTAATTGCAATGAAAAGCAGGCTAGGCTGCCTTTTCCGTCTATAACTTGATGTCCAATTCCAGTTATACAATTTGTGTCAACTTTTGTCAAATCTAACGAACATTATAATTTTTTGGGTAGGAGGGTAATGGTTCTGAAATTTAGTTGAAACGAAGGCAAAATCCCTCGCTGAAACTGGTAAAAATGGTCATCATATCACCTTTTAAAATCTCGACCGTATTCCTGATTGGAAGCTTTCGTGCGTATGATCTGATCTTCAGTTCTGGAAGAACGACATGGCCTTGACAGCTAGCATTTGTTACGATTTCATTCTCATCTCGTCGGATCAGTACCAACCTCAAAAGTCACTGTAGATGATGATTGGTTCGCTCGGCCGTTAATTCATTCCAGAGTTTCATCCCTGTGCAAGGAATGACTGACGGAACGGCCGGAGATTAGAACACTTTAACTTATAGGGTTCTGTTCATGGGGTCATCGTCAGACCAGTAAAGAGTTTGCACAGCAGCACCTTCACCTAAAAAGATGATTAACCTCGTTTATAATAGCCGCAAAACTAAGTTCAGAACTATTCCTTGCTTGCACATACCACCAAGGATAGTTAGAATTCGTGTCTGAATGACCTGCACATCCTGTCAAGCATCAACCGCACTGGGCAGTGGTTCGGTGTCACGTTGGCTAACTGCTTTGACCATTTGGTTTGCTTGCATCTGAGTGTATCCTATGAAGGCAGTCGAAACTTCAGGCAGACTGTGCAACAGCGCCAGCTTACTACACTAGACACACGGAGCTTCGCCACCCTTTCCAAGAAGAAATGCCGGAAAAGGCTAGATCTGAAATGCAATCCAAGAAAACTTAGAACACATACATACCAGGAGATTACTCGGACGAACTGTACAAAACACGCATACCGTTTGTTCTACTGTCCATTTACCCTCCACGCATGTGTGTAAAATCGAGCAGGATCGTCCTGAAAGTGCCATTCTCCCTATAATCCCACCACTGCTCCATGTGTTAATGTGTGGTTTAGAGGCGTGCGTGTCTTGTTAAATCTGTACGCTCCTGTTCCTTTCTGAACATCCTTGGTCAGGGCATCTTCATCTGTCTTGGACATCAAGGGAAACACTTTGAGTAAAACTATGATCTAGCACAGTGCAATCGGAAGGGCACACACCAAAAGGAGGAGATGGTTTCTGGTGGGTGACAAGCGACGGGACGAGCGCGCATCTCATCTTGATTGGGTTTTATGTTGCTTCCGGGAGAGTGACGCTGCATCCTACTCGGATTCTCGAGCGGCTCACGCGGTTACTACTCACTCCGTTCCAAATTAGATGAGGGAGTACGTGTCTTGAGTATGCTGGGAGGTGAACTCATGATTTATTTCTACTCTCAACCAACTTAAAACAGTTGGATTGGCATTTCAGATAACAGATTGTTTTCTCCCATTTGAGCAAGATAACTCAAGTGCATGACAGCTTGCAAAATGCAGCCTGAAAGCTCTGTTTTCGAAAAAAGCACAAAGGATATCTGCACACTATGATGTTTTGAGGGAATGTCAGTTTGAATGCTTGACACCTCCCGAGTTCCGGTAATTTGTGCTTCTATCTCCAGATTCTGGTCCGGCTATATAGCATCAGCATGCTGGGGTTGCAGGAGCTGAAAATGTGTGCCCTATGGTGCTGGAAATATGTGAAGTTGCATCTTTCTAGAGCTTTTAAGGTGACACGTCAAAACGTCAAGCTGATCACCTGTAGGAACTGCGTTAACTGCAAATGACCCTTTTTTTTGTCTGCGTTAACTGCCGACGCTCGTAAAATATGAGCCTGGGCCCTTGTTCAACTTTATGGGCATGTAAGCGGGCTTTAGTACTTACCTTGCGCCGGTGTCACTACGGAAAGGTTCCCTTTTCAAAGGGCAAAAAACAGACGTTGTGAGCCTGCCACGTGTAGCGATTTGCGTGGGGCAGCGAAATCGAACTGGAGCACGGCACCGGCTCGGTCCCCACGCACGACCCCCGCGTCCGTGCCGTCACGAAGACCCCGTGGCGTTTCACGCCAGCGCCCTGCGCGCGGCTGCTGTACATCACGAAGCCCCGCGCGATGTACGATGCCCCCCGCGCATGCCCACGCGAAGGAATCAGACATCATGTTTCTACTGCTCGCGTACGAACCAGCTGCGGGACAAAGTACAAGAAAAATCAGTACGTACGAGAAAGTGAAAAAAGGGACTACCTAGACACATACGCTAGTTGTACATGCACAAAATTAAGGAAGTACAAAGAGTAGTACATAAAACTGAAAGTACAGAACACACAGAGCACGATGTACAAACTACATAACACATGTTGTATAACTAGAGAGACATAGTTTGTACAACTAGACGGACACATGTTGTACAGACACAGATTGTACAACTAGACAGACACATGTTGTACAACTAGACAGACACATGTTGTACAGACACATATTGTACAACTACATAACACATGTTGTACAACTAGACAGATACAGGTTGTACAGACACAGATTGTACAACTAGACAGGCACATATTGTACAGACACAGGTTGTACAATTATATAGGCACATGTTGTACAACTACACGGACACAGTTTGTACAGACACAGGTTGTACAACTACACAGACACAGGTTGTACAACTATGCATAACTGGTAGTAAAGAAAAAAAATTGTCGAAACCTATCAACATGGGTTCTAGTTTTGAAGATCTCGACGCGAGAAGCTCAAAAATGAAAACGGTTCATAATTTGGATAAACGGTTCTCGAGATATTTCATTTCAAAAATTCGGTTTAGAAAAATAAAAGGGAAAAAGCTGCCCTCACACCTCACTATCCCTTCTCTCTCATCATACAAAGTACACATCACAAAAAATACGAACTACACAGAAGTGATTGTACAAAATAACAGAAATAGGATGTACAAACTATACATAACCAGGAGTAAAAAAAAGGTTCCGTCAAAACCTATGAACATGGGATCTAGTTTTGAAAATCTCGACGCGATAAGTTCAAAAGTGAAAACGGTTCGTAATTTGGATAAACGGTTCGGAAGATATTTCGTTTTGAAGTTTCGGTTTTGCAAAATAAAAGGCAAAAACTGCTCTCCCACCTCCGGTGTTCCTTTCTCTCTCCTACTCCCCACTTTCAATCTGGTTGTGACACTTGACGAACATGCATGCAACTGTTGGTACCGCACGAATGAGAAAGCGACACGTGTCACCACGAGATGGTCCGATGGGTTCTCTTCGCAAAGGGAACCCTTTTTCTAGTGATTTCCACATGGATGCCATTGAATACAAGAGTAACAGGCCGCCAGCAATGTATTTGTGCAGGGTACCAAAGGCCCAGACAAAAGAGCACACAATTACCCAAATCATTATATAATAAGAGGGCTGTTCTCAACACAACACAACACAACACAACACAACACTCCCTTCGCTCCGAAAATATAAATGTTTTGAATATTTCAATTTGGACTACATACGAAATCAAATGAGTGAACCGACATATTGAAACTTGTCTAGATAGACGATTCATTAAAAAACTAGAACATCTTATTAGTCTGAAGGGAGGGAGTACATTATGAAAAGAGGGCTCTCGTTGTTCACATGATCGCTCCCTGTCACTGATTTCTCTACATACGACACTGACGCGATTAGAGGAGTTAAGTGAGAAGAGCTAGATATTCCCAAATTTCGTAAGTGGGAGTACGAGCGTCCGCTTTTTCTCTATTCTTCTCACAAAAAAAAAATTCAAACTAAAATATTTGTTTAACTGTTTATGCAAATGACAACTTTTTTCATGAAATCGATTTTTTGCATTGATATCTTCAAAACTAGCCCCCATACAAAAGAAATATTGAAATAAAATAGAAGAGAAAAGACCGAAAAGTTAAGATTTTTTCCCTTATTTGTACCCCACAATTACAGTAGTGGACTGGTGCTCTTTGACGTCTAAAAACCTCTCTTATAGGGGCTAAATAAAAATTCTTTATCTCTATTGGTAACCTCACACCTAGCAGATCCTTTAAACCTTACATCTCTTAGATTTTTAAGGGTAAAATTTAGTCTAACACTTTTTGGTTGTCAAAACGCGAAAGTTGAAGGCATAACTCGTCCGAGCTTGTAGGGTTCAGCTCGCTCCGAGATGCCTCCCAGAGGTAGTTAGAGGCATCACAGAATAAGGGGTGAACTCCCTTAGGGCGGTGGAGGCAGTAAACATTGCGGCCGGGATAAGGATGGACTACTCTACCTGACGAGACGTGCAGGGAAGGGTGGCAGTGGAGGCTCCGTGTTGTTGGCACACGCCTTCCTCGCGATGGGAAAGGTCCAGACACTGGCATGGAGGACGGCGGGGACAGCCAGGTGGCGACAGAATACTCCGTCATGGGCAGAAGATGAGCATCGGAGTGGAGTAGCTAGTGGCAGCAGTTGACTCCAAGGGAAGTTCACGCGCCAAGAAAATTGTAAGTGTGTGGGTTTGTATATGTCCCAAAACAATTCTAGCTTCAAGAGTTGGAGGGCCTTTCTGGCGGCCACTAAAAAACAATACTATTGGAGTTTTAGTCTTTTTAGGGATCTTGTATGCGAACTTAACTCCCTAAATGAAATTTTATTCGGCAGTTAAGATTCCCCTTGGATCTGCTAAATTCTTAGCACCGAAGTGTCACAGTTCTATTTCCTTCTGTTGTGGCAGATAGATGCAGTGTCACATACCACACATGTATACATCGACCACACAACTAATATTTCCCCCTTTTTAAATTTTATATTTCAATTTTCTTAACCTTTTTATGTTCTTTTTAATTAATATTAAATTATATATCAATTCTAAATTTTAGATTATATTCCATTTCCTACGAATTTTCCTTATCCCTTTTTGTTATTTTCCTTATCTTTTTGTTTCTTTACAATATTTATTTACTATTTTTCTTTTTGTTTGTTTATTACTATTTTTCTTCCTACAAAAGATGACCCTAGCCACCGCAAAACCCTCTTCCTTGCTGGCAGATTAAGTCGGTCTCCATGGCCTCTAGCGGCCACTTTCAGCAGTGGGAAAGCAACGAAGACCATGGATGTTTGCGCTCGCGGGGATTCTTGGTTTATTTTGTTATTTTGGGGTATTTGTGTCGTTCATCTGCACCATTGAGGCGAGGACTAGTGCAATAATTACGTTTGGATGTGATGTAGTCACGGGGCGGCCAAGTCACGTGAGAGTAGGATTTTTTAAATCCGATTAGTCCGGTCGTGGGAGAGAGCCATCAACCACAATGCTTCCTGCTCGTTTCTCGGTGGCATTGGTAGTCTTGTCGACAAGTTCCAGTGGACGCGCTTTCTATGTTGACGTGGGATGTGTCTCCTCGTTCAAACTTCATATTCTTCTAAACATCGTCATCCTGTTCAGATTGTTGTCGTCGGAGTATCTTGCAGTTTCTGGTGACTTCACGTCTGCAGTTACAACGAATCCAACATTCCAGAGGCAACAACATCCACTGGAGTCATGTCGCTCCATTGGTTTGTGCAGGTTGGAGGCAGCGATTAATTTTCCATGGACCTATTTATAATTTAGTTTAATCGGGGAGTGTTCTTGTAAGGTTCACATCCGGCTAATATATGCCTTCTCTTCTTTTGAAAAATAAAGTAGTACAAGTTTGGAAAATCGCAAAAGTTCCTCTAAATGGGCCAGCCAAAAGTGGCCCATGTAGAGATGCATTAGATGGTCACAGATCCTATTGTGTGCGGGAGCTCCTATATATCGCCCGCAGGCGACGCTGCAATCCGCTGCGCCTGAAGAAAGAGTAGTTGGGCCGAATTATTGCGGCCCATTACCAGGTACAATTATTTATTCTTAAAATATATTTTTATAATTCTCCTAAATTTCTGGTTTGTTTATTAATAAATTCTGTTTAATAAATTGAAACAAATATTTTTCGAAATTAGAACATTTTTATAGAACTAAACTTTTTTATATCTGACATTTTTAAATTATGAAACTTTTTTCAAAATTTACACATTTAAAAAAATGAACAATTTTCAATTCTGAATGTTTTAAAATATGAACAATTTTCAAATATAAACAATATTTGAAATATGAACAAATTTTAGATATGCATTTTGTGAACAATTTTCAAATCTGAACAATTTTTAGATTTGGAACATTTTTCCAAATCGTGAAAAAGTAAAAAAAGAAAAGAAAAAGAAAACAGAGACAAAAAAGTAAAAGAAAAAAAACGAAAGAAGAAAGCAAAAAAAACCGGCAGATGGGCTGGCCCATCCACGCATTGCTTCACGCGGTGCGAGGGTTTCTCGCCGCATCGCGGGCTATATATAGGATTTACCTATTGTGTGCCCTTTGTACCCACGTGGAGCATGGCTCCTATTTGACTCTAAGAGGGTAAAACAAGTGGGCACGTCGAGTACACTATTTTGCTGGCCCAATTAAGGCTTTTGCATTTTCATATTTGGTTGTTTCTTTTTCACTCCTATTTATTTGTATTTTATTCGCTTTTTGTTCTCTTGTTTTTTAAATACTCATTTATATTTATTATAAATATTTATAAAGTCGAGATAAAATGTTTCTAGAATGCAAAACAAATTCACAGGGTGAATGTTCGGTAGTTCAAGAAAATTGTTCGCGAGGGTTTGAAAAAAATATTCATACGAGAGGTACAAAATGTCCGCGCAGTCCAAAATAATGGCTCGCGAGTTTGAAGAATATTCAGACGAGACGAATTTTGTTTGACAATTCGAAGCAAATTGTCAGGGTTTTAAAAAATGTTCATATGTGGGAAGAAAATGCTCAGGTCTTAAATAACTGCTCATTGGTTTGGAAAATATTCATATAATTGACAAAAGGTGTTTAGACAGTTAAAAATAATTGTTCACAGAAGTCTCAAAAAAGGTTCTGTTATTAGACAATAAAAATTCAAAAATCATAAAACAATAACGAAACAGGAAGAAGGAAAAAGAATAAAAACATGTTCAAAAATAAAAATAAAAATCCACTGTAGAGCACCAGCTCTCATTCCTGGCCAATGAACCGGGCACCAGATCCTTATATTATATATAGTGTAAGAAAAGTAATGAAATTGTGAAACAGGAAGAAACTGGTATAGAAACGGGGAGAAGGATGGTTACCTGGGCCAGCCCACAGCTCCACCCAGGCACCCACGTGAGCGTCATGGCGCTATTCGATGCAGTAGGCGTCAAATAGGTTCCTCTGCGTGGATCTCCTAAAAAAAGTGAAGAACTGGTATAGTTTCATCTTTTTGGCAAACAGAATGGAAAAGCTGAAAATCACTCTGAGTTATTTGTCGCAAAAACACGGCAGGGCGAACAGTAACCAACACAGCGATGCTCCTGGAATAAAACAGAGCATTGTGCCATTATTATCAAGCACATGTTACCATGTCGAGATGCTCGCCAAACGAACAGCATTTAGCAGTTAACTATCCACAACATCTGATAGAGCCATACCTTCGTGGCGCGCCACTCATACAGTCTCACTATTTCTCGAAGACTCATGATCCTGTGCGATGGATACCTGGTTATTGAGATGCCTGGTGGCTGGTGGGGAATAGAGATCAATAATATACCATGTATATGTGGTTATGGAGAGCGTGATTGGAATTCAGGGTCTGAATTTCATGATGAGATGACCCTATTAACAATAATTGCAGTATTTAATTTCAATATATCAATCGCTATACAGTACCTTCAAAGGGACTACCTGACAGGTATATTGTGGGCAAGGTTCTGTTCCTCCGCCTTATCTGAAACGATTTCCGTCTGCGTGGATATCAGAAGAGATATGGCCCGAACGATTTTGTCAAGTGCTATTCCTACGATTTTTGAAACCAACGATTGTCGTAACATCTTTTAGCCATTTGGCCGGTTGTGTCTGGATGGCTGCATAAAGTTCTTGATACCTGTCACAAGAGCGTTCTGGAATCTGGACCCATTCAGTCCATCTCATTCAGTTGCAAGCTTGTATGCTCTGGCGACGCCAACTTCCATTTTCCAAATCTTCAATTCCACTGAGTAACATCAGTTCATGGGTAATTTTCTCTGGGAGTCTTAGTTACTAGTACTGCTTAGCTTTCAGCTCCACCGTGACCATCGATTTAAACGTGCTTGCGATGCTCCCAACAGTTTTGTCTTTCCAAATTACCGTGACATTTTTTTTAGATAAGGGGGTGCGGATCCCCGGCCTCTGCATCCAAGAGATGCACATAGCCATCCGCAATTATTAGAGATCACAGTTATACAAGTTCAACATTCAGGGATCACATAAGGTGGCCACAAAGATTAACCACTCAAATAGAAAATGATTAAACATCTAAGCGTCTAGTATGAAGCCATCCAGCCCGGTTGAAGATAGCCCGCACCACCATCAGCAAACGGGTACATCCGGCATCCATAAGTCCACGCTGGTCCGCAGGGAGCAGGCATGACCAAGAGCGGATCCAATAACACGCCCTGTGGATAACCTGCAAATAATGTGATGAAGTCGATTTGTTAAACACAATATCATTTCTACAGTTCCAAACAGACCACAAGATGGCCGCAACACCAATACGAATGCGAGCTGTTGTAACTTTATCAATTCCATTCAACCATGAGCCAAACAAATTCTCAATACTTGTAGGAGGATATACATTAAAAGTGAAGTGAACAAGCCTCCAAATATTACGCACAAAAGGACACTTAATAAAGAGGTGTTCAACAGTTTCATCGTCGTCACAAAACACGCATTTCTTACTACCAACCCACCTTCGTTTAATCAAATTATCTTTTGATTACCGTGACATAAGATCCTTAATATAATAGCTACACTGTTTTAACGGCAAGTGATGTGCGGGTATCGCTTTTAGTATTTTATATATCCAACACGAGGCAACGCGTGAGAGGCGAGATCAATAATTTGTGCTGCACGTTGAGCCAAGATCTAGCCGGGACCGACTGCACGTATGAAGCCACTGGACAGTACCCGACGTCTAGGGAGATCATCCGCTGATCTTTTCCTTGCATTTTCAGACTTTGACAGGAAAACCGCACCATCAGTTGCAGCCGAGGAAGGCTTTGAAGGTTAAGAGCAGCCGCCGAGACGGGATCACATCCATGATATGGTCTCTGTGGTTAGCCATGTATCGTTCAGCCACGGCCTAAATGGTGCATAACTGAATGTGCCGGAGGGAGTGTGATATGGTCACGAGTTCATCTTCAGAGTTCAGAGTCATTCTGATGGACAAAGTCTATGCCAGCAGATGGCTGTTGCGGTGTAGTATAGCCACTCAAGCGTCCGTCTCATGCCAGTAACTGAACTTCTGAATGCCACTCAGAACACAGCATCCACGCACCGACGCACACACCACTACCTCATCATCAGCGGTCACCATGTAATGCAATTCCTGCTGCAACTTTCAGATAACCGGGGTGACCACGTGGAGGCTTTTTTCCCCAAGCCGTCGTTCACTGCACCCGTGCAGTGCAGGTGGCTTCTGGTGCAGTGCGGACACTCACTGCGAGCCAGCTATACTAGTGTGATATCATGTCAGAGGAGCTGCTATATATATGTAGCAAAGCAACCAGTGTTCTTTCCACGCACAATCTCCCTATTCCTGACGGATGACTAGTGCAGACATTGCCGTTTCCAGCGGATTAAGGCTGGATGATGTGATGGTTTAGTCCATCACGACAAAACCCTGGGGTTTAGAGATGCCACAGCCTCTCTGAAAGCTGCCTGCTTTGATGCACTAGCTAATTAAGAGGAATGATCGTCGATCGGAAGGAGAAAAACCAAAATCAAAATGCTGGTTTAGTCTTTGGTTCCAGAAGAACATATATATGAACAAGGGTACATACATTAGCTAGTGGGCACTAGATAAAAATCCTGTCAGTTGCTTGACGCAGGCTTTGTTTAGTCTTTGCTCTAGATGAAACTTTGTTTTCTGAAGTTCTGCATTGATGTGGTACTACAAAATAATTGTGGAGGTATGAACATGAGCGAGCTCCATAGGTCCATAGGTTGTTTGTCTCAATCCCCGTTTCCATATACACCAAGCGAGCTCCATATGGACCATTAAATAGTCTGAACAATCCCCGTTTCGAAATACACCAAGCGAGACTTCAATCCTTTAAAATTGACCACCATCATAAACAAACAAACACAAAGGGAGGTATCGATCGTATATCACCGGGATAAACAAAACCCTAGAGCGTTATTTAGACGTCTTCTTCTTGGGTGCCCTTCTCCCTATAGGTCAAGGTCGTCGTCAAATTATTGCAGTAGCGTATGTACACACTGTGACACCAACCCAACCGCAGTTTACTGCTCGGTATCAACGTTTTGATTATTTCCACTCGTCTGTCTCACGTTGAATTGTTTCCTTGCTATATTTCTGGTTTGACGCTTGGTGGTACTCCATTAGTTATATGGCAAATTGCATGGCGGCTGGAATCAGCCGAGTTTGCAAGAAACTTCGTGTGTTCATACTGCTAGAAACTGAGGACGACCCTTCTCTGAATAGGCAAGGAGCCGAAGAGGATCGCAATTTACACACGTGCTTATAGGCACGCTTGATGTTCTCCATTCTCCTTCTCTCTTCTCTGAATCCTGTACTGTCGTTGTTGTGCTGATTGGTTTCAGAGTCTTCTCTTCTTTCATCTGCACAACTGATCACCGCCACCTTTCAACTATTGGGAGACAAGTACTTTACCGTTAGGCCTGTAAATCAGCAGCATGGATTTTCAGTTTAGCTCTCGGTCATCCGCATCCAGTGTACTACGAATTAACATTTCGTTTCAGAACCAAAACTTTATGCTTCCTTCCAAGCAGCAACAAATGGACAGCAGTACCCGACTCCGAGAGTGATCGACGACCTGACAGTAAGCTGCCGATTAAATACGTTATTAGGGGCTGCATGCTGATTGCTAGTAGTACGTTCCCATCTAGAAAAACGGAGGCGACTGACTGATTAAGAATTAAGATACACAAATGGCTGCCAATGATTAGCCATCGCGGGAACAAAAGCATTGGCTGCACGCCATAGCTAGCTCGATGCGCTGGCTCTGAATTATTGAGCCGCGGATGCTTCCGTTTCCTCTGATGGATCAGTAATAATCAAACACAGCTCGATCGATCTTATCTCTAATTTCCCAATAATTCTGGGCAGGAAACCATCCAAGCCAAACTTCAGGAGGATTACGACGTGTTTGGACGTGCCGTTCCTGGCATTGTCAGGTCGACCTTGCCAGCATCTGGGAGCACGCTTGAGGACGCTTGAGATCGTTGCCCGAGTAAGAAAAAAAAAAGAGGACGAGACGCCATGGTATTCATGGCTTTGGCTGTTTGGTCCTGCATTTGCTAGTGCAGTGCGATACGGCAAAGCCGCCTGCCTGGCAATTGCGCATCGCAGCTCACTGGCAGCTGCACACCAGAATTATTGGCTGCTTAAATCATACGCGGCCCTGTTGTTGCTGTTGTTCGTGGTACGTAGGACGTACGAGTCTGTACTACTAGACAAAGATGTTTGTGCTTTTGTTGCAGCTGGCTGCTCCTCCGGGTCCGTGTGGTTTCATTTCACTTGGCTTACTTGTAGGTTCCACGCGTGACACATTGCCTAATCCTTATTTTATTCAAAAGAGCACTGCTATGCGTACGACGAATTTCGTACGATGTGCATCCGACACTTTCTTTCCGCCGTTGGCTGGTTGATTCCGACTGATTCCGACGGTTTGATCAATGTATCAGACGAAAGTCGTACAGTTTATGTCGTACGTGTATCGGACGAAAGTCGTACATACACAACGCCTAATCTTAGCTGGCCTTCCGTACGCACTATTCCTGAAGTGCCATGATTATAGGATCTTAGAGCATCTCTAGCAGAGCCCTTAAAAGTCGCGGAACCTCAAAATAACCGCCGTAAGCAGTTTCGGAACCATAAAAACGGACATAGCAGAACCCTTAAACGCCGCGGACTCGTAATTTTTTTTGAGAGGGCCCGGCAATTCGGCCCGCAGTTTCATTTTACTTGCCTTACTTGTAGGTTCCACGCGTGACACATCGCCTAATCCTTATTGAAAAAACATAAACAACGCCTAGTCTTGGCTGGGCTTCCCTACATGATTATAGCATCATATGCTCATTAAGGTTCTCTCACAGCTAGGCTGATGCCCTGCTCGATTTTCCCTTTTGATCATCAAAATTACCCTATCATGCCTCTCCTCTCTTCCACGGATATCCGTGAAACTTAATGGTTACCTCATCGCCCAATATGAGGGCATTGAGATTGCGTTACTCACGTGTGTGTTACAACGTTGACTTGTCGTGTCGATCTGGCGCTCGAGACCTATGACCATCTGACATGGATAAGTTCAATGCCATAACCGAGGAAAATAACAACAATTACCTTGTCGACTTACATGAGGGCGTTGAGATTGCGCTACTCAACGCCGTGTGTCAAGGCATTGAGGTGTCGTACCGACCTAGCGCTCGGGACTGATGACCATCTGGTGTGGATAAGTTCAACGACTTGGTAACGGGTGTTGAGTTGATTAGACTTAACGCCACGCCCCACGTACATGTTTAGAGGTAGCATGGGTTTAAGTGGCCCGAGGCCATGGCTAGGTCCAAGCCCCAACCTCCCCCTCCCTCTCCCCTCTCTCCTTCCTACTCAATTTCTCTCAAACCCTCCAAATCACTGCCATTTATTTGTGAAATTTAACTCCTCACCATCCATAGAATTAATATCGCCCACCCACCTTGTTTTTGTCCCAATTAGGGCAAACCCAATGGGCCATCCTAAACGGATACAGACAACCCGTTTGTGTCCATGCGGACAATGGGCACAACCCAACGGGGCATCCCAAATAAACAAATGTCCTTTTTTTGCCCGGACAACCCCATTTGTGGACCAAATTCGGGGAGGAAATGGGGTGAGGCAGACTGTTCATTTGGCCGTCCGAATGTCCGGCCTAGCCCAGCTGCTAGTCAAACAAAAACTCCACCAGCCCAGCCACCTCTCCCTTTTTCTCTTTCTTCTCCACCCGACCCGGCCCAGGAGCACCACCTTGATGCACGACGCGGTCGGCGGTGGCAATTGACCAGGAGATCTCGGGCGAGGCAGTGCAGGCGGCGGCCTCCATTCTTGAAATTTGGTGGAAAATAATTCAGTTTTTTCAAACCCTCGACCTTGCTTTTGTGAGAAAATATATGATTTGTTCTCGTTGTTTTGACCAATCGCGATTAGTATGGAAAATAGTACGCACTGGGGCTAATGAGAGTAGGTTAGGGTTAGAGTCTATATGATTTAGGTGTGGTTAGGGTTTGTAGGATTTCAGTTTCATGTTAGCCTTCGAGGACAATTGGCATGTCATTTTATTTGTTCGTTAATGAATTTTAGAATGGTTTGTATGAGGTACTATAATTTATGTTGATGCATCTAGGATTTTCTTATTCTGTTTAGATGGTGATAATCATAAATGTTCATCATGTGGACATTGCCGGTTTCTCAAGTTGCAATGCCGAGATTGTTGATACGGAGGAGCAAGTCATGGTGTTTGTCACTAGAACTACCTAGGTCGTGGTCGTGGAAAGAGTTAAGATCGATTTGTATTGAAAGGACCCAAGTGACGAAGTTTGATAGGAAGGGAGGTACGATGTTGAGACGGAACTTCTCTTTGCCTAACTTCAACTTTGCCTCACCGTACGCCCACGTAGGCCGCGGGTATGGGTCACCTTGAATGTCTACTCTCCGGAACTACGGGTAAACCGGCGTCCAATTGGGATACACGGCAACATCCAACGCGACAGTAGTAACAACAGAATATCAATAGAATCACCACTCGAATACCTACAACATGCCTTGTCACTGCATCTTAGCACATTCACAAAGACCTATTGTGGTGATCTCACTTCTTAAGGTGGAGATCTCTGTGCTTACAGTGCTAGTGATTGGATCGACTTGCTAGCACACATAGTTTATGATGGATATCATAAAATTGTATCATAGTATATTAAACAAATGATTCGGAATTAAAATAGTACGATACAACCTGCATATCCTCAGGCTACCTCAAAGCAAATGTAAATAGCGGAAACCAACAAATCATGGAGTCCTTTCATGTGCCACTTCATAACGCACTCTTCACACAACAGATCCACTATGAAGTTGACTTATTCGCTCGGCCAATCATCGGAATATGTCGAGTGAAGACTCGTAACCCTATTCGTGTGTCGCTACTTGTCGGAACAACCTACAACATTATACGTTGCAGCCAAAAGGTTAATACATTGAATGTATTGGCAAGTGATACTTAAGTGTATAACAGACCATTTTGTTAGTGGGGTTGGGAATAAACTTGTAGAAAGCAACATAGTTTTTTATCAAATTCTTTTGAAATAGATATTCATCTACTTTAAGTAGTATCACTGGTAAAACCTTAGGGAACATTGGCAACACTTCTAAAGTCCCAGTGTTCCAAGTAGCATCAATGGTAAAGCCCAGTGTACCCTATCCTTGCTTAACCATTAAATTTTAATTTAATAAGTTGGGATGAGGTGTTCTTCAAACTACTTTGATGTCCAGTTTTTCAAAATATTCCACAACTCGGGACACGGCTAAGTACTTAGTTTGACACTCTAGAGTGGTGGTGCAGTTTTACCCACATGAATCAGCCATTCTGCCTTCCATAGCACCCAAGTGTGATATGGACGCGAGAAGACCAAGACGAGATCTTTCAGAAATAATTCTTTAGCCCTACGGACAGACCCGTTCCACCTACACTATTACATATGCTTGTCCCATCTAGTCGGATTCATAGAACCTACTTATCCAAGAGAGAACGCATATGACATGTGGCTGCACTTGAAGCTAGTAAACATGAAATGCCTCCAATCTCTTTCCAGAGTGGCCAAAACAAGTCTACCACACATAGTTATGGCCCCTACGATGCTACAACATAATCCTAACTTTGCCAATCCACCCAGGCGATTCATCAACTTAGGTTGTTTTCAGTAAATAAAACATACTTTCATCCATCTCATATTCATTGTCATATCAACCAATCCACGGCTAACAAGCTTGCCTAAGCATACAACTCCGACATTGGGTTCTACTGAACAATCAATTTATCATATGGTTATCCTAACTGGGTTTGCATAGCATAGCATAGTACATTAATTGTTCTAGCATGCATACTACATAAACACTAATGCATAATAAAATAATGAGGTTTATGAACAAAGTTTCACTTGCCTTGACAGCTGAATTTGTAGGCACACTCCTCGCAATACAAATAACACTCCGCACAATCTAAACATCAATAATCACACAAGAATACAAACATCACATAAAACATGAAAATGAATATATGGATGCAAAAAACAAATTTAATTATGATTACTCTACTTTATTAGTTATCTGGTCACTAAATGCATGCATCATGCAAAATGCAAGATTTTAATGCAACTTAAATAGTTAAAAAAATAAGGCACTAAAAGTCTTTATTTACAAATTTAGTACTTCTGTTATATTAGATTTAATAAACTTTTTGTATTAGTTTATGTGGACAAAGAATTCAATTTATGAGCATTTGCAAAAAGATTCATCTAAAAATAGTTTACATAAGTAAATATATTCCAAAATTACCCTTTGAAACTTCTGCTATTAAAATAATTTTAAAATGTTCCAAAATGCGCAAACCTATATACCCAAAATACCATTTTGAAATTTCTGCAATTATTATAATTTTAGCCATTTTTATCATTTTAAAATTAAAATAGTTATACATAGGACATAGATTCAAACTAAACTAGATAAACTTAATCAAACCTTGTATTCTAGGGTTTGCCCTACTGCTCTTCGTCCGACTCGAGCTTGATGACGACCGGTGCCACGCTGGCGCGGTCGCGGTTGCAGCCGCACGAGAAGCCCACGGGAACCTCGATGGTGGCGGTGGAATTACCGGCGACGCCTCCATCTTGGATGCTTGGAGTGTCGCGTCCATATCTGCCCCGAGCGTGGGTCCTCCATTCCGGAAACTTAGATTGCCACATGTAGGTCAGGCCAGAGCGCGGCCTCCTCTCTGGCACCACCGGCGTGGCATCCTCCTCCTTGTGCTGAGGGACGGTAGTCCATGTCTCCAGCTCCTGGTAGAAGTTGTTGTTGGTCCTGGTCACGGCCTGGTCGTCTTCGCTGATGAGATCGTCGTCGAAGTCGAACCACGAATTCAGAGGCTCTGGGCGAAGAAGGAATGTCGCCGACCCTCGTGATCTATGTCGAACCACCTAGCTACTGGGTTACGTATAGCAATTTAAAATTTTCCGTAAACAAAATCGCCGAGATCTATTCTATGAAGATATGTCGCACCCCATAATGCTAGATGTAGATACTTACAAACACCGTTGCGGAAGATCTTGTGTTTGTCGAAATAGATGTTGGTGCAGCCTGATGAAGAATCCCACGTCCACGCCGGGAGGTGAGATTGTTGTCGATTCCGTCGTCGAGGAATTGCTTGCGCAACCCGCTCTTCTATTATCCAAACGTACATCACGACAATCCGTCAACGCTCCGCCGTCTAGAGCACCTGGCGCCGACGAACAGAGACACCCTTTCGGCGTAGTCTTGGTGGTAGATCTAATCAACTAGATTAAATCTATATGAGATTAGTGAAGGGGATCGTGTGCAGAAAAAAAAAAATTCCTAACAACGATAACCAAAATAGCCAGGATCTATTACTATGCAGATATAAAGTAACGGAGGGAACGGTGTACATACCCTTGTAGACCGTAAGCGTCGACAATGAAAAGATGTGTTTCGATGATGATGCGTGATGAAGACGAGCGGCAAAGACGATGGCGGCGCCGACCTCAAGGTGGTGAAGATGAACTAAACCAAGTGCCACACGTGCAGCACCTCGTAGCTCTACACACATACGGTGTAGACGATGACCTCCGGGCTCCGACCCAGACGAGCAGCGGAAGCGGAAGACTTGGACCCAGCAGCACGGCGGTGTGCGTATGGTGGAGAGAACTCTCTCAAGCCGTGCGCAGCTCCAATTGCGGAGCCGCAACTTAAACGGATGAGAGAAAGAGAGAGGATGGTGTAATTTTCCAAGGCAAGGGGGCATCCCTATTTAAAGGAGGAGGAGGGTGTCACCCTTGGTGGCTAAGCCATGTGGGACTAAACCCCACATGGTGTGCCACACCAAGGGGTGTTGTGCCCCTAGGTGGGCCAAGGGCCCACCGAGGGCAGCCCCTCCCCAAACCGCACCATGGGGGGAAGTTTCCCCCCTATGGGCCTTTTCCCTTTTGGTCAAGGCCCATTTAGTTGTGCACCCTTTAATAATTCTAAAAATAATTAAATAAAAATATATTTAACTATTAATTACACTAATTAATATTAAATACATATTATCTAATTTATTCCGGCTCCGAAAACCATTTCGTTGGCCCCCGAACTTCGTCGGATATGTCCCAGAACCATTCCGGAACCCTTCTCTATTTTCTCTTCGATGTCCAATCTTATATAAAACATCGTCTACCCTTAAGTGTGCCACCCTACAGTTCAAGATCACTCCAGACATGATCGAGACCCATTCTCCAATCAATGACTATCAGGGGGATCTGGATACAATCCATGATAGTCCCTGTGTGTCCACGAATATCTTTGTCGTTTGAACCTTAGACGTCAAGTCTCATACCTTTTGCCTGGCGATACTTAGTTTGTCCGAAACTCGATCTCCGGCATCATGATACTGAGCTTGGTCCTGTTACCTAACAATACTATCTTTACTCGTCTGTGATTTTACATCCTCGTGAGCTAGTCACATGTTTGCAAGCTCATTGATGTAATCTCACCGAGTGGGACCAGAGTATCTATCCTGCTATGTGGATTGGCAAATCCCGCTCTTGATCATACGCCTCAACATATTTCTTTCAGATACCCGAGAGAGACATCTTTATTGTCATCCTATATAAGGAGTGGAATTTGATACAATCAAATTACCTTCCAGAAATGGCAATTAAATATGATCTCACGGTCGAAGGCGTGAGTACTATGTCCTACATATATTGGGTGTGCATCCACCACATCATTCACCAAATGATGTGACTCCATTATCAATTGACGTCCAAGTCCATGATCAAGAAACCTTGATCATCGGTTGATCGCAATGGATTAGTAAAGAGCCTACTAGGGACCAGGTTGTTTACATACCACACGTGTATTAATGTTTCCGCCTAATACAGTTATAGCATGGTATAAAACGTATAATGAACAATCGATATATGACCAATAAAATATCTTTATTAATTGCCTCTAGGGCATATCTCCTTCAGTCTCCCAGTTGCACTAGAGTACAATTTAATCTATTTTACAACTTGGTAAAAGCTTAACACCTATAGCAATATGGTGCATGGTTGTCTCGTGGAAGAGGAATTTAGTCAACAAATCTCCCACATTGAGATCTGTATGTGCTTTGTAACACTTCTATGTCACCTAGTTTGATATCATCCTGTATCTTATGATAACAGTGGAATACATGTTTGTCGATGGAGTGAGACTCGAAACTTCGCGTAGCATGGGCCTTAAAAGTCGAAGAGATCTATTAAGCGAAACCATGCATGCTCAGGAAAACCACTCAGTCCAATCACACTTGCTACTTCTGAAGTAGCCATATATTTCTATACCTATGTAGATTATGCGACAGTGCATTCATATGCAACTTTGCAAGCTAACCATGTCATTCTTCAAAACAAAGGACTTCTCCTGTATGAGATTTCTAGTCGTATGGGTAGTGTCATAACTTGCATCATCGTAACCTTTTTACGGCAAGTTGTATTTTCACTCTCACCCCATACCAGAAAACATATCTTCAGTTCTCTTTAGACACTGAAGATATACTTAACGTTTGTTCATTGATCCATCCAAGGATCACTCTAGAACCCGTTCTTCAACCAAGAACTTGGGTCACACCAAGTCGAGCTTTCAGTATGATAGAATCTATGGCTAAGGCATAGAGATGTCTGACACCTTTTTTTCATTAGCTATCGCTAAAACGCCAAGATAAACTTAATATTTTACCTAGTCATACAAGTAAGAACCTTTTCTTCGCTTGTTCTATTCTGAAACACTTCAAATCTTAACGTAGGAAAATATTCCGACCTAATGTTATTAAGTCCCTTGATCTATATAAATTATAGATTTAAAGCCTAATACTCTTAACTTCATTCATAGAAAATTTAATCACTTAAATAATCATTTATATTTTACTGAGGATCTGTATCATTCTCAATATGTCATTACATTTAAATTTGGAATGACACCTAGCTCCCACTCAAATATGCCTTCCGCATATAAGACCAGGGAATTTCCTTTAGCTCCCACTCAAATATGCCATTCACATATAAGATCAAGAAAAGCTACTTAGCTCCCACTCACTTCTTTGTAAATGCAGGTTTCTTCAACTATTTTGGACGAATCCAAAATCCTTTGATCACATTATCAAAGTGAAGATTCCAGCTCCGATATGCTTGCTTCAGCCCATGAATGGACAACTGAAGTTTGCATACGTGTCTAGCATCCTTAGGATCAACAAACCATCTCATTGTACTAGTTACAACTCTTTTCTTAATGCTACCATTAAGAAACATGGCTTCTTTATCCATCTATCAATTTCTCAATTCGAAATTATAGTAATTGCTAAAACAATCCTAAATAGACTTAATTAGGCATCACCACTTGAGACAAATTCTCGTTGTGGTCAACTTTTGAATTTGTTGAAACTGTTTTACGACAAATCGATCCTAATAACCGGTTGCCTTTCGTCAGTGTCTATTTTGTCATAAAATTCCATTTACTCTCAAGGCTTGGAGCCCATCAAGAAGATTTACCCAAGTCTTTACTTGGTAATCGTGTATGGATTTTATCTCGGATTATATATGGCTCATAGCCATTTCTGGACTTAGGTTCACCATCACTTCTTCGTAGTTCGTAGGTTTGTCATGTTCCATCAACATGACGTTCATAACAAGATTGTCGTACCACACAGTGCGGAACACATTCTCATGCACCTACGATCTTAGTATGAGCTCAGAGCATCATGATCGTTATCATCAGCTTCCTTCCAGTTGTGGAGGACGGTACCGAACGGTTTCCGTTGCGCCACTCTGATGCCTGGAGAGGAAGTTCATTAACTCGTCTTGCTCTACTTTCTTTCCCACTTATACCCTTGGACAAGAAACTATTTCTTCAGCAAGGTATATTTCGGCAACGATTTTGCCTCTGTCGTGAGACATGTATCCAACTGATTTCTTAGATACACTACAAAGATGAATTTATCCGTTTTAGGTTTGATCATATCAAAACACTAAAATACAAAACGACAATCTAGGCTAAAAGCCATGCCATAACTCATATGGTATTGTCTC
The DNA here is from genome assembly GCA_947311845.1 of Poa pratensis. Lineage (NCBI taxonomy): Eukaryota > Viridiplantae > Streptophyta > Magnoliopsida > Poales > Poaceae > Poa > Poa pratensis. The sequence goes on from CAMZMU010000064.1 coordinate 28,364,046, forward strand.
CATGGATTTAGATGGTTTCCCTATTATCTAAAGTGAATGTTTTGTTCCTACCATACGACTCTAATGATCACAAAAATTCGATAAGAGATTTTATTGATCACACACAATCCAATAGCGTGTGATTACGACGTTCTAACACACCATAACATTGTGGTGTTCCATACGGCGTAATTTGTGGAACTCTTTTCACAAGTCTTCCAATGATATGCCAAACTCATAACTCAAATCCTTGTTTCCTCGATCTGTATCGCAGGAATTTGATTTTCTTGTTTAAGTTTATCTCTCTTACTTCACTCTGAACTTGTTGATCTTATCAAACTTTTCAGACCAGCATTTCATTAAGTGGATATGCCCATATCTACTCAAATCATTGGTGAAGTTTACAAAAATAATGATTTCCACTACACGTTGAAGTACTTCATTGATTCACACACATCGATATGTATGATTCTCAACAAGTTAAATGCCCGTTTTCCGAAACGGTGTCTTAGTTATCTTGCAAGTGTCAAAAGATCAAATCTAAGGACTTGGAGATCCATGTGAATGGAGCTTCTCAATGCATATAACTCAAAATGTTAGTGCCATAATAATATGGTGTCATTATTAAGTTTGTATCTTTGGCATTAATGTTATAAATGTGAGAGCTACTACCATCTAGATTCAAATAACAACATTCCATTCATAATCGGTGTATGATCATTAAAGATATCACTCATAAATGTAGGACAACGATTTGTCACTAACAAATATGAATAATTGTCTCGCTAGAGGCAAGACACACTTATAATGATCATGCTAACAAGCGATCTCATGGAATTTGTTCAAATCAAATTTAATCTAAATGGTAGATGCAGAGAGAGTGTCTATGGCCATCACAACATATTCACAACATATTGCCTGCCATTATCAACACACTCATTGTCTCTTCATCCTTCCAAGCTACTCAAGCAGAAAATCTTGTTTTCATAAAACATGACTAGTATCAAATCTTAGTCACTACTGCAAGTACTTGTTTAGGTAAAACATTCATAACTTGTATATATATATATATATATATATACCATCATCATTGATGACTTCCCGGTGATTCGTTTCATCTTCTTGATTCTTCAACGTAATCAAGAATTCATGAAGGTGAATGATTCCCCTTGCATGACATAGTCTATGACAAAACATTTGCATCTGGCAACATTGTCTGTCATCCAGTGATCGAGCTGAGCGAGGCATCTCAATGTCATCAAGTATGACCAATGTCATCAAGTATGACTACCACACGCTCCTTTAATGCGAGTGTTCTCTTCCATCTTGGTTGAGAAGAAAACCTGATTTACGGTGGATACAGATCATCAGTCTCAGCGACCATTCCAAATGTTCGCGATCTGTCAACACGCACCCACAGTTCATTCTCTATGGCAGAGATCATAGCATACACTGGACTATGATGGAATTATCCGCACAAAACTTGATAATCTAAATTATCCTTTTGTTTAGCGAATCTCCGGGTCTATCTCCTATCGGGTTTTGTATCATGTAGAGCTAAAAGGTTTGAAACAAGGAGTATCCTCAAGCTATGGTATAAACTATGAAGTTTGGACCCACCTTTTAAGTTTCTCAATCGCAGGAATGCACCTAAGTTTAAAAGGTCTATAGAAGTGGTTATCATCTACAAAGGTTTTGCAAAGCATAAAGACTTTTGTTCATAATAAAATATGGGTTCAAGTTTTCAAAATAAAACTAAGTTTTCAAAGTAAAACTAAGTTTTCAAAATAAAACTACTAGAACTCCCACTCAAGACGAGTATCCCTCGCATCGTCTTAGTGATTACACAACCCCATCCATTACACTACCCCCATCGATCAGGCAGATAGCATAACTTCAAAGGTAGACATCGTATATCGATCACATCACCGCATGTGACTCGTGCTTAACCTTTCGGTACTTGTGTTCCGAGGCCATGTCTGTACATGCTAGGCTCGCCATAACACCCTCTGACGTATTCGTGCGTGCAACGTGGCTTACACCCACTGTATGCGAACGAAGAGACGAGTGTAACCGCAATGCGGCGTACCCCGTAACGTAGAACTTTATTGGTGGTGCACGACAGAGGGAGAACACTATTATCGGAATTTTGGGAGGGATCATCTTATATTACTACCGCCGTGTAACTAATATATGACATATATATATACACAATATAAGATGCACACAATCTACATAACATCTAAAATGAAATGTAATGCGACATGATATGGTCTCCTCCGCGCCGATGGTCTCCTTTGCGCCGACAGTTTATAAACAATTTAATAAACCTACCTTGACCATATCACATTGCCCCTGCAAAATAAAGTTAGACGCTTTTTACATTATCTTTTGCATGTTTTACGTGGCTGCTAGGCTTCCGCACAAGAACCGTTTCTTACCTACGAAAACAACCACAACAGCGATAAGACAATTGTCTCTATTACACCCCTTTCGGGGCCCTCCATTGTAAATGCTATATCAACTATTGTAGGAGATACAGACACCGCCAGCCACATATACGGTACAAGCCGTATGTCAAGTGTGGAACCAGTCTCGCGTAAGAGTACACGTAAAGTCGGTCCGGGCTGCTTCATCCGACAATACCGTGATATAAACAAGTACACGTGAGAGGGTAACAAATGTAGAATGATGCCCACATTCAACATGTGTTCTAACCGTACAGATATATCTACGCATAGATCGGCTCTGATACCACTGTTGGGGATCGTAGATAGAAAACAAAAAATTTCCTACCAACGATAACCATAAACTAGCCAGGATCTATACTATGCAGATATACTAATACGGAGATCAGAATACATACCCTTGTAGACCGGAAGCGGGATTACGTTCCCGCACAAACGTTGTCGGTGGAGACGACGGCGCCGACCTCAGGGTCGTGTAGTGGAAGAAGACAGCTCCCAGCACCAAACAATGGTGCCTCGCGGTTCCACACACGTACGGTGTGGATGACGACCTCCGGGCTCCAGATCCAGCAGAGTAGCGGAAGTGGTAGAATGGATCCAGCAGCACGGCGGTGTGCGTATAGTAGAGAGACTTCCCTCCTCGTACGCAGCTCCAGAAACGGAACCATGCACAAGGTAGGAGAGAAGAAGAAGGAGATGGGGTGAATTTCCAGGAAAAGGGGCACCACTATATAAAGGGGAGGGAGGACAACCATCTTTGCTGGCCTGGCCATGTGGGACTATTCCCACATGGCCAGCCGCACCATGGTGGTGTGCCGGCCCTAGGTGGGCCCCATGTGGCCCACCTAGGCCGGCCGGCCTGCCCCTCGCTTTTTTTTCTTTTTGGTGTTTTTCCCTAATGGGCCTCTAAGGCCCATTTAGGTTTAATGCCTTATTAAATTCGAAATTAATTAAATAAAAATATATTTAATTACTAATAACACTTATTAATATTAAATACATATTATTTAATTCATTCGGACTTTGAAACATATTTCGTTGCCTCCGATCAACATCGGACAAGTTCCGGAACACTTCCGGAGTTCCCGGTTTCTTTTCTCTCTAAATCCAATCTAATCATCACCCACCCTTAAGTGTGTTACCCCACGGTTCGGGATCACTCCAGACATGATCGAGACACCCTCTCCGATCAATGACTAACAACGGGATCTGGATATCCATGATAGCCCCTGTGCGCCCACGAATGTCTTCTATCGTTTGAACCTTTAGACGTCCAGTCTCATCCTCTTGCCTAGCGATACTTAGATTGTCCGAGCGTCGTTCTCCGGTATCATGATTACCGAGCATGACCTCGCTATTGATAAATCTATCTTTACTCGTCCGTGGCATTACATCCTCGTGACCTAGTCACATGCTTGCAACCTCATTGATGTAATCTCACCGAGTGGGCCCAGAGTATCTATCCTACTATGTGGACTGGCAATTTCTGCTCTTGATCACTCGCTTCTACTGCTTCTTTCCGATACCCGAAAGTGTCACCTTTATTGTCACGCTATATAAATCATGTTGTTTGATGCGATCAGCCGTATCTTTCAGAAGCAGAGATTTGATATGATCTCACGGTCGAAGGTATAAACACTACGTTTCTATATTTTGGGTATGTCCATCAAATCATTCACCTAATGATATGACTCCGTTGTTAACTGACGCCATTGTCCATGATCAGGAAACCTTGATCATCTGTTACCCAACGAACTAGTTAAATAGAGGCTACTAGGGACCTGGTTGTTTTCATACCACACGTGTATTAATGTTTCCGCGTAATACAGTTATAGCATGGTATTAAAACGTATTATGAACAATAGAGATATGACAAATAAAATCACTTTATTAATTGCCTCTAGGGCATATCTCCAACATACAACTCTTACTTAATGTTGCCATTAGGGAACACAGTTTCCTTATCCACCTATCAATTTTTCAGTTGAAAATAATTGCTAGAACAATCCTAAACAGACTAAGGCATTGCCACTTGAGACAAAATCTCGTTGTGGTCAACTTTTGAATTTGTCAAAACTGTTTTGTGACAAATCAATCCTTATAGACGGTTGCCTTTCCGTCAACGTCTATTTTGTCATAAAATTCCATTTACTCTCAATGGGCTGGAGGCCATCAAGAAGATTTACCCAAGTCAGTACTTGGCAATCGTACATGGATTTTATATCGGATTAAATATGGCTCATAGCCATTTCTGGGTCTTAGATTCACCATCGCTTCTTTGTAGTTCGTAGGCTTGTCGTGTTCCATTAACATGACGTTTATAACAAGATTGTTCTACCACATAGTGCGGGACACATTCTCGTACGCCTACGATCTTAGTATGAGCTCAGTGCGTCATGATCATTATCATCAATTCCCTCCCAGTTGTGGAGGACGGTACCGGAACATTTTTACCGTTGCGCCACTCGATGTCTGGAGAGAAAGTTCATTAACTCCGTCTTGCTCTACCTTCTTTCCCACTTATACCCTTGACAAGAAACTATTTCTTGAGCAAGGTACGTTCCAGCAACAAATTTGCCTTTGTCGTGAGAAATGTATCCAATTGATTTCTTAGATACACTACAAAGATGAATTTATCCGTTTTAGGTTTGATCATATCAAAACACTAAAATACTGAAATGACAATCTAGGCTAAAAGCCATGCCATCACTCATATGGTATTGCCTCCACGGATTTAGATGGTTTCCCAATTATCTAAAGTGAGTGTTTTGTTTCTACCATATGACTCCAACGATCACAATAATTCGATAAGAGATTTTATTTACCACACACTATCCGACGCGAGAGGGAAACAATTATAAGACTGGTGCCCTCATTCAACATGAGTTCTAACCGTATTACTATATCTACGCATACATCGGCTCTGATACTACTGAAGGGGATCCTGTGCAGAAAACAAAAAAATTCCTAACAACAATAACCGAAATAGGCAGGATCTATTACTATGCAGATATAAAGTAATGGAGGGAACGGTGTAGATACCCTTGTAGACCGTAAGCGTCGATGATCAAAAGATCTATTTCGATGACGTCGCGTGATGAAGACGGGCGGTGAAGACGACGGCGGCACCGACCTCAAGGTGGTGAAGACGAACTCCACCAAGTGCCACATGCGCAGCACCTCGTAGCTCTACGCACGTACGGTGTAGACGACGACCTCCGGGCTCGAAGCCAGACGAGCAGCGGAAGCGGAAGACTTGGACCCAGCAGCACGGCGGTGTGCGTATGGTGGAGAGAACTCTCTCAAGCCGTGCGCAGCTCCAATTGCAGAGCCGTAACTTAAACGAATGAGAGAAAGAGAGAGGATGGTGTAATTTTTCAAGGCAAGGGGGCATCCCAAGTTAAAGGAGGAGGGGTATCACCCTTGGTGGTTAAGCCATGTGGGACTAAACCCCACATGGTGTGCCACACCAAGGGGTGCTGCGCCCCTAGGTAGGCCCCATTTGGTCCACCTAGGGCAACCCCTCCCCAAACCGCACCATGGGGGGAAGTTCCCCCCTATGGGCCTTTTCCCTTTGGTCAAGGCCCATTTAGGTGTGCAGCCTTTAATAATTCCGAAAATAATTAAATAAAAATATATTTAACTATTAATTACACTAATTAATATTAAATACATATTATCTAATTTATTCCGACTCCGAAAACCATTTCGTCGGCCCCCGATCTTCGTCGGATATGTTCCACAACCATTCCGTAACCCTTCTCTATTTTCTCTTCGATATCCAATCTTATATAAAACGTCGCCTACCCTTAAGTGTGCCACCCTACGGTTCGGGATCACTCCAGACATGATCGAAACCCGTTCTCCAATCAATGACTATCAGGGGGATCTGGATACAATCCATGATAGTCCCTGTGTGTCCACGAATATCTTTGTTGTTTGAACCTTAGACGTCAAGTCTCATACCTTTTGCCTGGCGATACTTAGTTTGTCTAAAACTCGATCTCTGGCATCATGATACCGAGCTTGGTCCCGTTACCTGACAATACTATCTTTACTCGTCTGTGATTTTACATCCTTGTGACTTAGTCACATGCTTGCAAGCTCATTGATGTAATCTCACCGAGTGGACCCAGAGTATCTATCCTGCTATGTGGATTGGCAAATCCCGCTCTTGATCATACGACTCAACATATTTCTTTCGGATACCCGGGAGGGACATCTTTATTGTCATCCTACATAAGGAGTGACGTTTGATACAATCAAAGTACCTTCCAGAAATAGCAATTAAATATGATCTCACGGTCGAAGGCGTGAGTACTACGTCCTACATATATTGGGTGTGCGTCCACCACATCATTCACCTAATGATGTGACTCCATTATCAATTAACGTCCAAGTCCATGATCAGGAAACCTTGATCCTCGGTTGTTCTCAATGGACTAGTAATGAGGATACTAGGGACCTGGTTGTTTACATACCACACATGTATTAATGTTTCCGCTTAATGCAGTTATAGCATGGTATAAAATGTATTATGAACAATCGAGATATGACTAATAAAATATCTTTATTAATTGTCTCTAGGGCATATCTCCTTCAATTAGACATATCTAATTTTCAACACATGAGATCTAATTAGAGAGAGAGAAAAGCCACGGAGGCAATTGTATATCAAAACCCTTGGGGTGGGGGAGTATATATACTAAGGAGAGGGGGAGGGTGCTTGGGGAAGGGACAACCCCTCCCCCCATGGTACGCCGGCCCTAGGGTCAGCCGAACCCTCCCCCCCCCCCCCCCCCAAGTCGGTTGGGGAGAGTCCTTGTCCAATAAGGACTCCTCCCCCCAAACCTTCCCTTATAAATCTTTCCTTTTTATCTCTTTAATTAAATTCACTTACCAAAAATCATTTAATCAAATAAAGGAAGGGGTGGGGAGGTGGTGCGCCAGCCCATGTGGGCCTGGGACCCATGCGGCTGGCCCCACCCATGGTGCGGCTCAGCCCTAGGGCTCCTAGTCCCCTCTGGCACTCCCCCTCCCCCAGCATGTCTCTGAAACGACTCTGGATCCAAATATACTCTTTAGATAAAATCATCGAATCTATCCACTGATGTCATAAAAACTTACCGACATCCCGAAACATCTCATGCTCGCCTTATTTCTCTCTCGGGAATTTCTTCCCTAAACCGGCATTATTTCCCTCTCATGATAACTTCACCGGAACACCTTCGATTTACACCGGCGTTGTTACTGTGACATCGGAGTGACTCCGAACACTTCTCATGACCACTAAATTACAACTGTATTCTCTCAATAAAAGATTGACTCACAGGTTAAGTGTGTGACTGTGGCGCCCCGACCCGACTGCTATACAGTGATGTTGTATGTCACCGGTTAAGCGATACAATCGGAGGTTACGGGTTTACCAATCCCCGGCCAAAACCTTTGGCAGGCGTTGCTCGGAATGGATCCTCGGCAACGCAACACCCCGATTGATGCCTTAACACAGGCACAACCCTCAATGTATAATAGAGAGATCAAGACTTGTGGAACAACTGGCACATCACAGACTCTATGACTCAAATCATTATAGTTCAACTCTTATAATAGAGAAAGATAGCAAATTACAACCAGAGGTCACAGACCCAACATTACAACATGCGGAAGCGAATTAAGTTGTTCTAAACAACAAGATCCAAATTATGGCCTAAGAGGCCTACAGATAAACAGTCAAGCGCCAGCTGTTCCGGGATGTCCCAAGCTGCCACCTGGGAACCCCAGACTACTCGTCGACGTCCACAAAGAACCCACCTTCGAAGTCAGTGTAGCTCTCCTCTGAAACAAAACAAACGAAGTTGAGTTCGACGAACTCGCAAGATTAAATATTGAGCTTTAGCTCGATGAGGCTTTCAAAGTTTTATGGTTGTTTGCATAAATCTGATTTTATTTATAAAACAAAACTCCAAGACATCGACTAATCAGAATCTTTTCAAAAGGGGTAAGAAGTAACTCTTTTCTTCTATTCACCTTTCTCATCATCAACCACCATCATCATTGTACCTGTTCTACAAAGGCACCTCCCCGAATCACCCTCGAGGAAGTCAACCTTACATTCTTGGGTAGTACCTTTAGTACTCAGGTTTTAATCATTCTGTTCAGGTTATTCTATGATCTTATCATCCTTTCCCAAGTCGTCCGTAACCGTGGACACGGCTTTTCGAAAAGATTTAACCCTGCAGGGGTATACAATGTTTGCCACGCGTACCGTCCAGCCCATTGCCTAGCTTTTAGCTCTCTTCCTTGGAGAACCGGCTGGGTGGGAGCGGTGACGACTTCTCCCTCGCTCGAGACTTTCCAGGATCGTCAGTGGCGGTAGGACAGGTTCAGTGCCTCCAACACCCTGTCCCGCGGCCACTTATTTTCCTAACACCACAATCCTCATCCCATTCTCAACCACCATCATCACGCACGCGCAAATGGAAGCTCGAACTAGAGCCCCTCACAAGTTATTTAGTCGAATAAGGGTTCCTGCAATTGCATAGGCCTCACGCATGGTTGCACGCTCAATCTTGGTTCAAGAGGTAAAGAACTCGCACCTAGGCGGCGAGAACGAGACAAAGCACCACAACCACAGTGGCCTCTCCTCCCCACCTTTAAGCATTTTATTACCTGTCACCACAATTCCTCCACCATCATCCGAACAATTTCACATCTGTTCCCAACATGACATATCCATCAGACGAATAAACATTTAATTAAGCATGGCTAAGCATCAACATTTCAGAGGTAAGTATCTCAGGCCAACAATACAAACCTATGGATAATAGGAGGGAAACAGGTAATGGCATCGGAAACTTAATGCAACTATAGGATACTCTAATCCAATAAAAGTGACATTTGGAACCGCATGCAATATTATAGTGGAGAATTTTTTTGCGGAAACATAGGATAAGATATGCTCAGAGGGGGGATTACGCTTGCCTTGTTGATACGGCTGGTAATACGGATCGTCACGATACGGTGGTGGCACTTCAACTCCTTGATCTACCGAAGCACAACATCGGAAGAACAATTAATCACCACACAAGTTTTAACAAATGCAATGCGCAAACACATGTTGACATGACATTTTAAATCCCCGGAGGAGGATGATTCAACTATTCAAATTAAACGGAGTTCGGATGCTTAGAGGGGCACATCTCGAATACCCCGTGGAGTTAGGTCAGGAATCATCTTTACTTGTTGATTAAGATAGATGAAACCCTATGGTTAACTTGCATATGAAATGACATGAGCATGTGAGAGATGCAGGGTATAGGTGTTTAACTCATTAGTGCATCAACTTTTAAAAAGGGAAACTGAAAGTGTTTGTATCCTTGTTGAAAACGGTTTAATCAGAGTATCCGGGATGAAATCCGGAAAATTCCGGGTATGGTACCGGGAGCAATCCGGTTTCAGGTCCGGATAATTCCGGGTTTGGCACCGGGAAATACCATCCGAAATTATTTCTGGGCCAATTCCGGGTGTATACCGGGTGAAAACGGTTGAGTCCAGTAGCCATTTCCTTAATCTGGAATAAAATCCGGAAAATTCCGGGAATTGCACCGGATTTTCTAGTTCGATGGAGAGGTTCTACGAACTCTAGCTACGGACTACAATCGAACGAAAGGAGGGCACGGGGATGTTCGCCAGCTCACCCTGAGCGAGTAGGAGGAGACGGCGGGGTCGGAGACGGCTCGACGGCGACGAAATCGCCCGCGGCGTCCGCGGCAGGAGCTCGGGAGGAATCGGATAATGGCGTCGATTCCTTCGGCGGAGACGGTGATGGGGACACGGCGGAGTGATTGGTGGTCTTCGATTTGAACGGGGTGAGCTCAGTCGACGGCGGTGACCTCGGCCATGGCGCGGCGGTGTGGAGCTCGTGGGAAGAAGAAATGGGGAACGAGGGAAAACTATCCGGAAGCGAGCAGGGCAGGTGTGGCCTCGTGGTGCTCCTCGTGGGTGGAGGCAGAGAGGGGGCCCGGCGCGGCGTCGGTGAGGCGCAGGACGGCGAGCGGGTGCGGCGGGAGCTCGAGCTCCTCGGTCGCTACAGGAAGAAAAAGGCAAAATTGCAAAAAAATCTCTAGAACTTTTGTTTCCATCACAGATTGGTCCTTTTCAGTTTTAATTTAAAAACCTGTGGCTTTAGGGATTTAATTAAGGCACTTAGACATTTTAGAAAAATATGACAAAATTTGGGGAGGCTCCCCTTAACGTTTCGAAGCTCCACAAATTTTGGTGTCTCAAAAATAAAATGTTTGAACCACTTTTGTTTAGGAGGGTTGGATATGGCATTTTTGCTAAAACCAAAATGATAGTACTTTGGGATTTCTAAAGCAAGTGCAAAATATTATTTTTGAACTCTTGGAATTTCCTTGACGAATATAAGATGTCAAAGTAATTTTGTTTTGCAAGTTTGAGTGCCTCCATGGTTTTGAAGTTTGTTAGAGCAAGTTTAGCATTTGGGTTTTTCAATGTTTGCCAAACCAATTAGTGTGGTGTTTAGCAAATGAATAAGTATGCCATGATGCAATTAAACACAAAAGCGAAAATTTTACTCAGGTTTTTAGGTTCTCGAACTTCGGGCTGTTACAGTGACCCGGAAGATTCGGTAACACATAGACATGTCCGGGTGCTTACCAGACAATAACCAGTATTGAGACCTAGACGGCCGTACTTGCTTCTATGTGTTCACGAGTGAACGACAAAACCTCTTGTGTTTCTCATTACACTAATTCCCTTACGTACATGATACCAATGATATCACGAGGTGAGACAATGTGCTCTAGTGTGATCAAACCATTCGATCATATAACACATACAAAACTTGTTCCGATGTCATTCTCTTTTCTCATTCCGCATTCTCGATGTCCTGTGATAACTCACACTGTGTCTGGCCAGACGATTGGGGTGACATCGATAATACTGAGATGGCCTAGAGGATGTATCTCTCCATCGCCTGGAGGAGTAAGTACCATTCTTGTATGATCTCCGTTCCAATATGTATTCTAGTTCACACTCAAAAGCCACCGTTATGATCCCCAGTTATGGCCGGACGATTGATGACGATCAAAGCGTGATTGTCGAATACACGGTCACTAGATATTCTCATGGTATAGGAATATAGCTAACGAAAACTCTATATAATCAATTGCTAACTTCATCGTTGACGATCTGTCTCTTAGCACGATCATACAATTGGGTCGGTTCAGTACTATCTCATTCCGACAATAAACTCCTATAGTTTTGTGACATGTACAAAGTCCATGATCAGAAAAACGTGACCATCTAACAACAAGATAGGCTAGTCTTAGAGACAAGACTAGGAACACTTTGTATTGTCTATATTTCTACACGTGCATTAGAGGTTTTCCTTTAAAGGCTCACTATTCAAATGCAATGCAGTTGTAGCATAAAGATATAAACGTTTAATAATAAACTTGGAGATAAATAATAACTAAATATTATTGTCTCTAGGGCATATCTCCAACACTAGCCCAGTACGGCAAGTCGATCACATAGACTGGGTTTGCGCATAGGTCCGGTGGTAGTCAGGCTTGGCGGCGACGGATCTCCTCCCGGCGCGGCATGGGCAGTTGGGTCGGCCGGCACATGAACCCTATTATGGTTCAAGTGCTAGTCGTCCGGGAGGCGCACGTCGGGCCACGACATGGCGGTGTACGCTTCCCTGTACGACCGCATAACTTCGGCACTGACGTTGATGCAGTGCCGCTCCGGCTCCGGCGCGGTCGGCGCATGGACGCGGACGAACCCATGTTGGTGGGTGCCCGACGACGAACCTGACTCGTGGTCGTTCTTCGAGCGGCCTCACTTTTTGGCATCGCGACGGGGAAGGGGGTGGTGGTCCTCATCTACAGGCTTGCTGGCGAGAAGAGGCAGGCGGTGACACGGTGGCAAGTGGATTGTGGGGATGGAAAGGGACCACCGTCCGCGACGTATTAAAAAGATTCCGGGGCGCCCCCAACCTTATCTCTTCGTCTGAGGCGATAAGGAGGCGACTGGGCGGAGCTCCGTTTCCTCGCTCCGCTGCGGCCAAGCCCGGCGGTTCCCTCCCCCTCCGTCGGCCGCTCCGGCGGCGGGAGGGTGGGGGAACCCTGGTGCTTCGGTCTCAGCGTGTAGATAGTAGGAGTTGGGTTTCGTGTGCCACGGCTCGGATGGGGACGGCGGCGGCGCGTCGGCGAATAAGGTGGCCCCGGTTCTCCTCTTCTCGGTGTTTTTCCATGGAGGGGCGGCGAGGAATCGGTGGCTCTCTGGTGTCTAGCCGTGGTCGGCGAGGTGGTGGCGGCCACCATGGTATGGACTTTTGTCCTCCGGCTTCATCCCTGCTACGGCGGCGACTGCTCCCTCGTCTCCGTGAGGCTTGTGAGGTTGGTTCTTGGAGCTCTTCGTCGGTCGTCGTCTCTGCCGGCGGCGGTGGTGTGGCGACTGCGGCGTTCCCCAGTTTTTGCCGGTGGCTCCTGCTGGCGTTGTTGAAGGTGGTGGCGTCTGGAGGTGGTCGTGCGGGGTGGAGAGGGCGTTGGTCGTGGCCGTTCATCGTCTTCAGGTGCCGTCACGGGGTGGCGGCCGACTTTCTTCAACCAAAGACTTGCTCTCTGGATGTGGTGTGTTGGCGGTTCGGCATCTTCTTCTCCGGCATAGGTGCTGGTGTCGCTAGGTTGTTCTGGGTTGTTGTGTGCGTATGTATGCTCTTCTGTATTTTGGTCTTTGTACCCTCTCTTGCTTGAATACATGCGCAGGTTGTTCTAAAAAAAAAAAGAATTCCGGGCCAAGTGGAGGCTGACCGATGGGCTAGTAGTACTGGACACCTGGTGGATAGACACGGACGCAGACGCTGCTTTTTTACCACATTTTTGTCCTAAATTTTGAACATAAATGTATCGAAACGGACCGTGCACACACTATCCGCACGGATGGAAACCGATACGCTGCAGACAAAATGTGGTATGGTATTGGAGTTGCCCTCAACTGGCCCGAGCACCCGGTTGACACGCGGCACAACACCTTGCCTGAGGCGTTCAAACAGTGCAATCTCATCTCCTTTATATGGAAAGTTGAGCTAAAGGGTCATAGCCAAAATTATTTTCTAGGAGAGCTCATCTCGTATTGAATTTTGTGGCAAGGGTAAATTTGTCATTTTTACCGGCCTGGTGATTTGAATCGACAAAACAACGGCGAGTAAACGACAGGTAGCAGCACCCACGAGCACGACCACTGCTGTAAAATGTACTCGCTCCATCCGAAAATACTTGTCACGGATTTATATGTCTAAATATATCCTTATTTAGACAAATCTAACATAAATATTTCCGGGCGGATTGAGTAGCCGCATGCATGACTTGCAGTGGCATCTCGTGTCCTGCCACCGTGTTGTGGCCTGTCGGAGATATTTCTAGGAGCACATGAGCTAGCTAACACGTCTGGCCTTTCGGGGGAGAGAAGATGAGCAAAACAGTACGACGCTTGCACGGACCATACAAAATTGCGAACGAATCAGGCTCCACGATCTGATCACGGATGACGAAGCCGTGGACGCGAGCGATCGACCGCAAGTTTATTTTACTTTAAGCGCGCACAGTGCGAAGTCAGCATGCCGCCGACCGCCGAGCGCGCGCGGCAGGGCGAGTGGCGGGGGGACCAACGCCGGTGGTGGTGGTGGTGGTGGTGGCCGGCGATCGGCAGCCAGCCAAGGCGGGCGGGCGGGCGGCCACGCCATGCCGTTGCTGTCGCGGTTGTTTGATGTCAACTCCCCGGCAACCCTTTCTTCCGGGGAGACCACTCGCAAAGCGCCCCTCCGTGCCCGCCTAAGCACAAGCGCTACTGTGACCGTCCAACGCCGCCTTTTGTTTGGGTCAATACTAAATTGCTCGTTGCAGATAGCAAATAGGCGAGCACTTGATTTAATTTACTTAGGTTTACGTTTATTTTTGTATTTTCTTCCTTTGAGAATTGGGGCTTGGATTATTAAAAAAAAATTGGGGCTTCGACGTCCTAGCAACACAGATTGCCGACCCGGCACGCCCCGTGCGTAGGAGAGGAGGCGACATACACATGTAACTTTTCATTCCCCTCGTTGGTGACGTCGCCAGTCCATTCCACCTCCGACGGCCCTTCAGGTCCTCGAGGTGCGGCGAGGGGTTTATGTCCTTGTTTGTTTTAGTGTCTTCTTCGAAATGGTGAGGCGGCAGCCACATCTTGTATTTAGAATAAGGTCCTCCAGTCTTATACCTATTTCGATGGTGCTCTTAGCGCCGGCGAAGGGCACGTGTAGCCGTGTGTTCGGCGAATCTTTTCAGATCCGGTCGTTTTTCGTGTCCGCTGGTATGGCTGCATGTCTGTTTCTTCCGATCTAGCATTTTCTTCATTGGCGATAGTTGATTCTCTGGTGTAGTACTTTGGGGTCTTAGCACGACGGGTTCCCGTCTGTCTACTATAAGAAGTACTACTACGACAAGTTTTGCCCGACTCCGGCGATGGAGGGGCGAGGACGGCGGCACGCGTTCGGCTCGCTACAGTGGTTACAAAGACCCATGTTGTAATTATTATTAGTTTTAGACTCCATTATAATGTTGTTGATGATCATTATTCGTGGACTTTTTGCAAACAAAAAGTTGGGGCTTGGAGAGCGTACGATCGATGGGACTGTTGACGCGTCGGCTTGAAAAAATCGGACGCCACGTGGCCCTCCACGGGTGTATTATCTAATGATTTGGCCCAATTATTGGGCTCGCAAATGATCTGCGCCAGCGGGAACCTGTCCCAAACTTCTCTTTTACCTTCCTGCTTGCTGCTACTAGTAGAAGAGTAGCAGATGTTGTAATCGCCAGGTCCTGTCCCTCCAGCTGGCTCCTGCTCACGGAACAGCCTAGCATGATCTCGACGGAAACATTTTTACCGGAACGGTGAATCATACGGAAAAAAGCGGGAATCGTGTTTGACCATTTTGCATCGCGGAATTAGACAAGTGTGTTTTCAACTGAAAGTCGTGTCAAACGAAGCAATAGAAATGCATGCACTGGCTCATGCAAGAACAAGAAGAGAAGTTGGGGAGGAGGACAAATCTGTTGGAATAGAGGCCCAAGTTTGTTGCGCCTACACAACCACATGAACCCCGTTTTGCCTCTGATCCAACCAGCCCAGATTGTTTGTTGTCTGTCACCCATATGTGTAGGGCGATATATCCTCGTGGATTCCTGATCTCAAGATTATCCGGTCGATTGGATATTTGGACGGTATTTACTACTTCCTCCGTTCACATATAAAACATTTTAGATAGTGTACATGTTGACTAGATATAAACCAAAAAGAATGAACATACACACTAAGATGTGTCTAGATACATGTAGATACAAATGAATGTGTCAAAAGGCTAAAAAGTCATATATATGAACGGAGGGAGTACTACTGTACCTACCAACCATGAGTATCTACCTCAGTTGCTATTGGTCAAGTTACTGTCTTGCAGGAATCCCGATTGCAAATTTACCATAGGACCAACATTTCAAAGATTTGAAGTCGTTTGTCGCGGTCGCATTTTTGTTCCATTCTTTGTTTGGATCTTTCTATCACAGCTGCCACGGTGCCCCTTCTCCATGGAACAGTCTGGGGTCACCCATTATTTTGCATCAGGCCACACGTCAGAAGCAAGCACCATGGTCTCCTCTATTACCTCTCGCTTGAACAACTCTTCCTCATCATAGTATAATGAACCATGTGTACGTATATGCATGATGTAAAGAAAAAAATCATGTGTATGTATCCGTGTGATTATCGTTCAACGCATTCGATGTCAACATGTCTCATTTTCTGTAAATTAAGATATCACACCTTTTCACTCTCCCCTCCTGCAAGAAAAAAATCGTCTCCGGCGGGGCAGGACGTCCTAGGACAAGTTTTTCCAGGCCAAAGGAGGGAGACGACGCTGCCCCCACGGTTTGATAGGACCGGACCAATCATGGGGCGACAGCTGGGCGGCACTGCCCTTGGAGGCTATTAACAACCGCGTTTGGCCAATAACAAGTCCGAATCGGGGCTTAGCAGAAAACTAGTAGTAATTGTCTGCTAACCACGACCGCTAATGCCGATCGGGCACGCCATGGCTTCCCCTATTTAAACCCTCCCCCTCCCTTCCTCTTCTCCTCCCCCTCCTCCTCGCTCTCTACCTCTCTGCATCCTGGGCGCACTTGAAGCCTCGGGACCTCTGTCTTTCTCGCTCCTCGGCTCTGCATCCACGCGAGTTGCTTGCATTGCAGCTCCCGAGCACTCAGTCACCTAGTAGGTAACTAGGTATGCTCGTGTTCTTGCCCCCGGCTTCCTGGCAAATGTAGCTCGATCGGTTGAACTGTGTGTCAGTAATACACGGGGAAATTTTGATCTAAATAGATTGGGAAAATGGCCGATGATATAATTGATAAGCAAATTGAAATATGGTTGAAACTACTGGGAGAATTAATCGAACGGCCTGCTAATGATCCATTCCTTTCTGCAGCTCTTTCCTCACAGTCCGTACTATGGAGTTCGACGACCGCTGCCTCAAGGTCCAGGACCCCAAGTTCGACTGTCTCCTCTTTGGTAAGCTGCTTGTTCTCTCCATTTATTTGTGTTTTGCTGCTTCCTGCTACTAGTGCCACCCTCTAGTTCTTCTATTTACAAAATGCAAAGGTTCTGATCGTGTTTCTCTGCTGCTGAAAACTCCAGACCTTGACGACACTCTGTACCCAATGAGCTCAGGGATCTCATCTCATGTCAAGACGAACATTGAAGGTAAGTGTCTTGAATATCCCGTGCTCCTGTAATTCTTCTAGTGTGTGAATTTCTTGAACTTAATGCATACCTTTTCCCTGTCATATTTCAGGTTACATGGTCGAGAAGTTGGGTATTGAAGAGAGCAAGATTGAGAACCTTGGCAATCTGCTGTACAAGAACTATGGCACAACGATGGCTGGCCTCAGGGTAAATATATATATGCAACTTCTCTGATCCCTTCTACCTACGTGTACTCTTGTTTTTTCGCCTCTGATGACTAAGTGAGTAGACTAACTGAAACATTCTCTTTCCTCCCCTGTTTTGATAATTTTTTCAGGCGATCGGCTACAACTTTGATTACGATGAGTACCACAGGTACATGCACGAGCACACTAAATAACCTTCTCTCGTGCCGTTCTCTATAGTACTCTGTTCTAACATCTTCTCTGTCTTGTTCGTGTCTGACAGCTTTGTCCATGGAAGACTGCCCTACGACAACATCAAGCCCGACCCTGTTCTCAAGCACATTCTCAAGAACATGCGCATCCGAAAGCTTGTAAGTTCCCTTCCTGAAATAAAAATGAAAACCTCACATGCAGCACGGTGTCTCTCCGAGCTAATGGCTTACGAGTTTGTGACACATGTGTTTCAGATATTCACCAACGGCGACATGATCCATGCCGTGAGAGCCCTCAAGAGGCTGGGCCTGGAGGACTGCTTCGAGGGGATCATCTGCTTCGAGACACTGAACCCGCCATGCCTGCTGCCGTCGTGCGACCAGGCCGCGCCGGAGATCTTTGACATCGCCGGACACTTCGCTCAGTTGGGCAGCGTGGACGAGCTTCCCAGGACCCCTGTCCTGTGCAAGCCCAACGTCGGCGCCATGGAGGCGGCCCTCAGGATCGCCAACGTCAACCCCTACAAGGCGGTATGTCCTGACAGTTTTCATGCTATAAGCTGTAGCATTTCGATTTGTACTGGACCGTGTGCTGACGAGAACTTGCTGCAGATTTTCTTCGACGACAGCGTGCGTAACATTCAGGCTGGCAAGCGGATCGGTCTCCACACAGTGCTGGTAAGTCAGCCGTTGACGTGCAAACATTCTGAACATTTTCTCCATCTCTGCAGTGTGCAAGTGCCTAACGATCTGTACTGTACAGGTTGGCACGTCGCACCGGGTGAAGGGCGCAGATCACGCGCTGGAGAGCATCCACAACATCAGGGAGGCGCTGCCGGAGCTGTGGGAGGAGGCTGAAAAGGCGGAGGACGTCCTCTACTCCGACCGCGTCGCGATCGAGACATCCGTGACCGCGTAGATGCCGCTCGCTCCCGGTGCACCGTCAGTCTGAGATCGAAACACAGCCAGATTCAGTTCATCGTCCCCAGCCTGCCGGACTGATGCTCTTCACGTGAAATTCAGCACTGGCCGGACAGAAATTTCCATGAAAAGGAGGGGGAGTTGAGCAAGTCAGGGAATTCAGCAATTCAGCATGCACATCATGCTGGGAACGAAACAAGAGTCCTATATATTTATATGTATCGCTCAGGTCTTTGCTTGTAAATTACTACTAGGAGTATATATATTAGTATAATAAAAAGGGGTTTCTTGTATTGTATGCGAGTTATTCGTGTTTAGCTGAAGCAATAATGAAGGACTTGGCCAAGATGAGCATGTCTCCTCTTCTGAATAACTGAATATATTGGTGGCAGGAGAAATAACTGAATATTTGCGCTGTTTCTCGATGGGTCGGACTCCCGGCAGCTGTTGAGCCAAAGAAGCCCAAAGCTTGGGGATATTTCGCGTGGATGGTAGCTGTAGCATCCGTCCTGATACGCCAAAAGCTACCACTACTTATTTGTGGCCTTGGCTTGCAAGCTTTTGCTACTTGGACATGGAAAGCATTCATGTACACACATAAAGAAAAAGAAGGAAGGGACCGTGCGTGAAGCATGTGAAGTCATCAGCTGTTAGATCACTCGCGGACTTTGCAAACTAGATTACAAACTGGATGTGACGCAAGGAGGAAAATACGGGGGGGTTTAAGTATGGATTACGGTGTAAGTACCTGATTTCTGGTAAGTCAGCATTGTCTTATGTATGTGGATCAAGCTAGCAGGACCAGTAGTATTGACTGAAATGAATTGATTTAACTGGCGTGTTGAAGCCGTGACCGTGATCGAGAGCACAATCCCAAATTAATGTGCACATAGTAAGAGTGCAGAGAAGAGCCCAAAGGGTCTAGAACTCTAGATCCTACTTGTAGTTCCTCTGATGCGAGGAATCAGACAACAGCGCCCGTACTACTTAATCAGCAAATGACATGATTGACGAGACCTCTAGTGTCATCTACGGAGTAGTTGTTAAATTTTAGGACCTGGAGCTTAAAAGAGGCAATATTCAGTGTGCAAGTTGCGCTGGGATACAAAGGCTACAGAAACGTCACAACATCAGAGGCCCCTTTCCGGTGATACTTACCGGAGCCATTCTTCCCATTTTTTAGGTTTGTCGCCCAATTATTAACGGCGACTTGGCACCTTAAACAAGCTTGAAAACAACGCGTAGTTACCGGTGACATCAGTGAGAAACTAGATTAGAGACCATCGGTGTTCATTGCCTCAGTTAACCTCTCGATTAGTGCTAATTAACATATGATGACCACGGAACACACGCGCACATAGATGTCAAATGGCACTGTCAACACCATAATTTCTCAGTATTGTAGCATCGGCGTGAATCACATGATGTATGAAAAGCTCATGAGCTCCCCTCATTGACTTAGCCTAGCTTGCACCATTAATTAGTCACGAGGGTTCACAAAGTCGCATCATATCTCCTCCGATCTATTTCGTGCCCACCCTTGCTGTCGGGTGCGCCGGTTAGTTGCTCGATCGCTGCCATGGACTGATCGTGGTGACGGAGGCCCATGTTGACAGATATCTGTGCTGCACTGATGTAAGTTATGTATCACCATTGAACTGTTAACGCCCATCTAGGGCCATCTCCAAACAAAAAAATTGGTCTGTCAAGAAAGCTCTCTTCGAGGACGCAGGGATCCTCCAAACTGACAATTCCGATGGCCTCTCGGTTAACCATCTTGAGGAGTTCACTAGACTTTGTCGATTCACCTCTCAACTTCAACTCTCTGACAATGTCCCGGATTCAATCATGTGGAAGCTTTACCCTCTCTGAGACCTACTTTTGCTCTTCGGCCTACAAGTCCCAATGCGCTGGAGCTATCAAATCGCCATGAAAGCCTTGATGTGGAAAAATTGGGCTCCTCCAAAAGGCTAATTATTCAAAATCAGGTGTAGATGGCGGACCGTCTTGAGCGTCAGGGATGGCCTAATGGTAGGGGTCCAATTGTCATCCAAGCCTCGCAAAACACATTGTCCTCTTTCTTCGTGTATGAGCCAATTCTCTTGGTTTTTCCCCTTTTTGTCGCAGCTTGTGAGGTGAGCTCGTCCACAAACAATGACTCTTCCTTAATAGAGACCCATCATTTTGAGTCTCGGTTGAGTCTCTTGTTTCTCAATGTTGTCACCCACATTGATAATCTCGTCCATCACATAGTCGGGCCATAGTAGTCCTATCCATAAATAAAGGAAGAGTTTAAGATCATACCGGGTTGGCGGGCGTCGGGCCGACATTGGCATTTCATCGAATAGGGTGTGGGGATGGGGGATGTGCCATGCGAGATCACCCGTGGCTCCTTGCTATGCACCGGGACCGCGGGACGTCGCCGGACCCAGCGGTGACGTTGAGATCAAGGTGAGGCGGCACCGGCACGTTCGGCATAGACGATATCTACGTCACGTGAGCCGAGACGGAACAGCACAGGTCTGCACGGGAACACCATAGCCGGCGACGCCGATGACAGAGCTGGCGACCCGGATCTTGGTGGCCGGTTTGCGGATGATACCGAGCTCTCGTCGCGGCCAACACGGGGAGGACGATACCCACGGTCGCCAGGGCGGCGTCCAGCACCTCCGACTTCAGCAAGATGGGCGGCGGATGCTTCGGCCTCGTCCAACCACTTCTTAACATTGTACCGGCGGCCATGCCTCTTCGCGGTATCCACAACTAGCTGCTCCTGCATTAGCTCCCTCTTTGGCTTAGGCAGGGCCACGGCGGCAGGTGCGTCCTCCATCGGTGGTCTAGGGATTGGGCGGTGGTGGCACGAACGGAATTGGAGAGTGTTTGGACCGGGAGAGAGACAATTTGGATGCGCCGCTGTCCGGCGTGCCTAGTAGGACAAGGGCAGATGCGGACACTGTCCACTAGACCGCAAACCCAGCCCAAATTTTGGCCTCGAAATGGGGCGAAACGGACATGTCCGCGGCCCTTTGTTTGGGGCACGCCGTTGGGCCATACCCCATGTCCACGCGGAATGGATAGCGCCTGGCCTTTGGGGAGACCCGTTGGAGATGCCTTTATTTCCAGGAGAGTAGGATTTTTTGTTCGTTGTGGTGGGTCTGTTGTAACTTTGAAACCTTGTCTCAAACTCGTTTTTATTCAATGAATTAAGGCAAGCCTTTTGTTCGTCAGGATGGTTTGTTATATGGTTGTAGATGAATGGGCTTCGATTAAGGAGGGTAAAACACCTAGTGATAGATGGAAAAACAAAATAAAACATCTCATACACTTTATTTGCGTTTATGTCAGAAATAAGTGGTGTTTATAAGAAATAAAGGAAAGATATTAAATATAATTATAATTTTGAACATTACGGCTGAAACAACACGTCATATAGCATTCAAGATGGAAGCAAAGAAGGGTGTGGATGAATGTATTGCCGAACTTAGGCATGATAAGGAAACAAGTGAGATCAACACGCTAATGTGAAGCATATACAAGAAGTTGAAGACTTTTCCAGTTAGAGCACAACGAAGGACTATTATAGGTGTGGCCAAGCTGAAAATTCATAAATCTGAATATAACAAAAGAGGTTTGCGGCTCAAAGTTTCTTCTTCATGCATGAGACTGCCACTAATGACATTTCGCAACTTTCTTATGACGAGCATGATATTATTAGGGCATACTTCAGTGAGAAAGAGGTTTTTGATTTATTCGATGGAGCGTAATAAAGCTCCAGGATCCGGAGGTTTTCTTACAGTGTTTTACCGAAAATTTTAAGATATTTTGAAGGATGACCCAATGGCTAGATTTGTTCAATAACGTGGGGGATTTGACTTTATTCAAATTGAATTTGGGGTTATCACTTTGATGCCTAAAAAGAAAATTTTGGTTCAAATTCAGTGTACCTTCCTATTTGTCTTTTTAATGCGAGTTTCAGTATTTTCACGAAAGTGGTAACGGATCACTTTACGAGGATTGTCCATAGGCTGATTTGACCCACACAAATGGCCTTTATGCTGAGACAGTACATCTTGGAGAGTATTGTCGTTTTAAAAGAGAACATACGTGAACTTCGTAGAAATAAGATGGATTATGTTTTGAAATTGATGTTAAGGCATAAGATAAAGTTAACTGACTTTTTTTGCAGGAAACACTACGTTTGAAAGGTTTTGCACAAATATGGTCCCAATGGAGTGCACTATTTGTATAGGGAGGGAGTGTAGGGGTTGGCCATTATTTCCAAGTTATTAAAGGATTGCAACAAGGTGATGAATGCATTTTGTATCATTGTGTTTACATTGTATATGTAGGTTTTCTTAAATATTTACTATTCTCGCGTGTGCGGTTTATTGACTGGAAAGTGGAGGGCATGTCCAACGACCACGTTGCGAAGAGAGAGATAGATAGAGAGAGAGAGAGAGAGAGAGAGAGAGAGTACACGGACATGAAAACCTGGCGATGGGTCAAGGAACACCATCGACGCATTACAACTTTGGTTGTGATTTTTTCTCAGAGGTCTGAATCTGGAGAAACTTCACCCAAATCTGATGTTCGAAGTGATCAGCTTAAGAAGTAGGTCTCACCATATGGGACAATTCTAACATGAGTTACAGATGACCCATAAGTTGCCTTTTATAAGCCTAGAGTGCTGCACAAATAACCACCATACTTTTGATGGGGAGGAAAAAGTGAGGGCAAAAAAGGTATATTCTAGAAAATCCCAAAATACTCATAAAAGTGGAGAGAGAAAAATGTAAAGGGTAGCCTTGTCTTATTTGGTCCTCTTGTCTCTTGGGATGCCTTTGATTTCAGTTTTTTTAGATAAAAGGCTAGAGGCCCAACGTTAAATTAATAACGCCCCGAACGGCGATAAGGATACAAAGTGCTGAACCCTGCTTACATCAGCGAACTGCACTCACACACACAAGATACAGGACAACCGAGAAAACTCCGGCGAGGCGGGCACCACCTAAGAACTACTCCGATGAAGCTGAGAACTAGCAGGGCAGGCAAAGGTGTTGGGCCGAAACTCGCCCTCGAGGTCAGACCGACACACCGACACACGCTGCACACCGTCAACACGGGCAAAGTCGTCGGGCCGAAGCTCACCCTAGAGCCAAGGCCGGCTCACCAACACACAGTGCAGACCACCGAGACTCGCCCACCGTCATCAGAAACAGACACCAGGGGAGCACCAACTCGCTGAGGCACACCAAAGAGGTCCAAACAGAGGAACGCCGGAGTGCAGATCAAGATACAAGCTTAGCCGGAGGAAGCACGCCGAAAGTCCGACATCCAACCTCCAGAGAGCAACCCACCGTGAGCTCCAAGACGACATCTTCAGGAAGAGCATGATGCAGAGCGCCGCCACCACCCGATCCGAAGATCTTGGGTTTTCACCCGGAGCACGTAAGGAGGGCAGAGTAAAGCCACCACGGCGCCTTCAAGAAGGGGACGACGTCCACAGTCGCCGCCGCCGCGGCCCGGGAAGAACCTGGGAAGGGTTTCCCCTCGGCAAGACCTCTCCACCTCCCACACCACGGAGCGCAATTCACCAGGCACCACCCGTCCTCACGGCCGTGGTCCCAGCCAGCACCATCAGATCTTTGGGCTCGCCCGCCAACCCACAAGATCACCACCATCTAGGGTCGTCGCCCCGGCATACCAACTCCACGCGTCACCGAAGCTGAAAGGAGAGCAGTGGTCCTTCGAGACTGCATCTGAAAGGACAAGGATGTCGCCTAGAGAGGGGGTGAATAGGCGAATTAAAACTTTTCCAGTTTAGGCTTGATAATTGCAAAATAAAACTAGGTGTTTAAATTAACAAGCCAACAATCTAAGTAAACTAGGCTCACCTACTTGCACCAACAACTTATGCTAAGCAAGACAAGCAACAAGGTGATAGCAATATATGGACTTCAAGCACGAAGGCTATCACAATGTAAATTGCATAATTAAAGAGCTCAGGTATAGAAATAACCGAGGCACGCGGAGACAATGATGTATTCCCCAGTTCCCCCTTTTTAGGTGAGTACGTCTCGTTGGAGGGGTGTGAGCTTTCAAAGCTCAAGCGCCACAACTGGCCTCACCCTATTCTCCGATGAACCTTGCCAAGGCTTGGTTCACCTTCCACTATCGGAATCCTTTGAGGCGGAATCCGGAGCCTTTACAACACCACACCGGGGCACACACCCACAACCGAATTGGGGGCTCCCGAATGACCACAAGAGGTCACAACCACCATGAAAGGATCGAGTAGGTTGACTAGAGGGGGGTGAATAGGCAACTACAAATTTTCCTTTTCTTTTAATTAAATTTAGGAATTGCTCAAATATAAGTTCTCTAGATATGCAACTAGGTGAACAATCCTATATGTTGAGCAATAAACGAGCTAGCAAGATATTCTAAACAAGTTAAGCTACCAATACAAGTAAAGGAAGGATAAGAGATAACCACACGGTGACGTGGAGATGATTCCCGAAGTTCACTTCCCAATGGAAGCTACGTCTTCGTTGGAGCGGTGCGGGGTCACAAGTGAGCCCCGAATAGCCTTGATATGGCACACCGTATCTCCCTCGTGATATCCTCCAACGAGGAGATCCACGAGACACTATATGATGCCCTCGAGGTCGGCAACAAAACCTTTACAAGGATGAGGCACACTCCACAACTGAATTGGAGGCTCCCACCAAATTCCCACGGCTCCCAAAGCCACAAGAATCACAAGGCCAAGGCACGCATCCACAAATCAATTGGAGGCTCTTGGTTTTTCCCCGTGGCTCCCAAAGCCACGAAGAACACAACTTCCGTCTAGGGTTCAACGAACCCAAGAGGTAACAAGATCCGCTAGGGATTAGTGGGGGGAATCGAAATTGCTTTGGTGGAAGTGTAGATCAAGACCTCCTCCGTCACTCCTCAAAGTATGAAGGTGTTTGGACCGATGGAGTGGGAGATCTTTTAGGTTAAAGCTTTGCAATAATGGTGGAGAGAGAATTTCAAAAGCCTCACTTCTTTGGAGAAGAAGACTAGTATATATAGCTCCACACAAAATAAGGTCGTTGGCCAGCTTTCTGCGTATGAGCGGTACTACCGGACCAAATGGCCCGGTACTACCGAATGGCAGAAAGCAGCAGTCAACCGACACATTGACCAGGCGACGCGAGCGTCCGGTACTGCCGGAGTTTCCACCTGTACTACCAGAGAGTGTAGGATTGGTACTACGGGACATTTTCTGGTACTACAGCTTAGGAATTACCCCAGATGCAGTAGCATTTGGCGTTCGCCGGTACCTGGCTCGGTACCAAGTCTGGTACTACCGAACAAGCTCGGTACTACCGGGCCGTTTCATCCGGTACTACCGGAGCCAGGAAAGTGTGCCAAACACAATATATTTCAGGGAATGGTATGGTTGTGGAGTGCATATTTGGTTTGTGCAAAATATGTAGACAAGATTGATTCCGCCCAAACCTCCACAACGGATCCCCTCTAGATAGTACAGTTTTCCTATAAGGTAAAACCTAGGAAAACTATAACTTCTCGCTTGACGCTTGTAGAGGAGGCATCCCGCCATCATGTGTAAATATATATAAGATATACCTATAAATGTTTTAGCACACAATTAGTACGCTTATTGTGTTGTCAACAAACATCAAAACATATAGGGATAGAAATGACCTTTCAATCTCCCCCTTTTTGGTGTTTGATGACAACACAATGTTTAGCGACAAAAGATTTGCAAAAGACAAGCGAGCTCCCCCTGAATGTGTGCATTATTTCTAATTTGCGTTTGAATGCAAAAACACACCATATTCATGTGGATGAGCACCCCTTATATTTTACAAACCTAGCAAGTTTAACTAAATAGGCATATGAAAAATAACTTGCCAAACGTGTAAGACGTAACCAAGGATAGATAGCTAAATAAGTCTATTACATAGCACCACATAGTCTTAAGAAAATAGGTTTATGCATGTCTTACACCATGCGCAACGAAGTTCATAAACAAAATAAGATGGAACACAAGCGATAAGAATCAAAGCCGAGCAAGCTTGTGTCCCTCCCATGCAAATCCCCTCAACAATTCCTACTAGAACACATTCTCCCCCTTTGTCATCGAAATGCCAAAAAGGGAGAAGCGGGATGCTAAGAAACGTCCCATGGCGAGTCACTCTCCACCCATGCTGCGGTGGACAGGGGTACGAGACGATCATCATCATCCTCGCGGGCATCCCTTCACTCCAATAAGCATGCTTGGAGATCCACTGTTCCTTGGGGGTGATGACCAAATCACTTGGGTGCTCGGGAGAGTGTGCAATCTCCAACTTTCTCATCATTGCTTTCTGTCGCATGGCAGCCTTCTTGTGATAGACATGAGCCTCATACATGCGCTCTTGGATGTCCAACTTGAAGCAAAAAGCCCTCTTGGCCTTGATTTGAAATTTCTTGAACCATGAAGGTTCCTCAAGAGGTGGTGCACTAGAACGAGCCCCAACATCTGGAGCGCCTGATGGAGCACTAGTTGAGCCTCTAGCAGTTTTTGAGCCCTTTCTGTCCTTGGGAAGAGTGTGTGCCTTCCTTTGCAGTTGCTTGGCATTGTGCTTGATCATGGGCAAACCGTCCTTCAAAAGGTTCTCACCTTTCTTTTCACTCCATTTGTTACAGATGAGGGCCATGATAAATGGCGCATAAATAGGAACTCTCTTGTCAATAACATTCAGCCACATCTCTTGATATATGAAATCCATGACATCAAGTTTTCTCCCTTTTCCTTTATTGGCCTTTGAATTAGCCATGCGATCAATAGTGTAAGAGTGCACTTGGTCCCAATTCCCAATCCGAGGAGCAAGACACTCACGATAGATGCGATGCAGAATCTCAAAAGGTTGAAGTAGATCCTCGGTTTGACACGGAATTCCACCTTCCATAGTAATGGGAGCAAGCAACTCCTTGCCACCGGATTCATCGGTTGAGTGGCATCTCCATCCACAAGGGGACCTTGGACCCCCATCACGATAACCACCCAAAATCATTCATTGTAGCTTCAAGCATAGTATCTTTGGTCATCCATGTGAGAGTCTGAGCATTGTCATTGCCAAAGTGGACGGTTGAATAGAATTGAAGAATATAGTACTCAATGTATGGATGGTTGACGGTCATAATGTCAATGAGACCAAATTCTTCACACATAGCAAGGGCTTAGGCAAAGTAGGATCTAAGCTTGTCCTTCTTCATGTGTTCAATGTCAATGGAGTGTTGAATGACCACTTTGTGTTTATTGGTTGAACCCAAATAGACTTGTTGATAAACCCGTTCTTGCTCATTGGTGTGGAAGTGAGGGCTTCTCACATTAGGGTTCCTCTTCTTGTCATAAGGATTGATCTCCCGATAGGCACGATACTCATGGAGACGATATTTGGTGAATGCCTTTGGAGAGACTTGCTTGTGGATGGGCTGACGCCTAGAGTTCTAGGAGTGGTTCTTGTTGGCAAGATCTCTTCTTCAAAATCATCTTCGATTCTTCTTCAATTTCATCTTCATTGGACTCAATGATCCGAGGTCTCTTGTCTTTACGACCGTAAACCCCCTGTTTACCACGGCTACCTGTGAAATAGCATATATAGGTGCAGAGGGAACAAGGTAAGTGCACAAGTTCATGAATTTGTAAAACAAACTAGTTGCTAACTGTAGAAAAGAGTCGAAATTTCCAGGTTTCGGTAGTACCAGGGTACCCCCGTCGGTAGTACCGGCCGATGTACAGGACGGAGTTGACCACGGGAAGAACACAAAACCGAGACAAATCGACAAAATAGCTACACTAAGCAACTAGCTAGAGCTATCCCAGACCTAGGGGAGTCTCCCCCACGAATTTAACCAATAAAAGTGGAGCTATCGGTTATTTGCCCTAGCACATCTTAGGTTTCAAATAGAGACCAAAAAGGAGCATGGAATGAGCAAATACCGGAGGACATCGGAGGGGAGAGGAGTGGGAACGACTCCCACAAAGCAGATCCGGCCTGGGACGGCAGGGAAAGGTCGCCGGCGGCAGTGGCCCATCGGTACAGGAGGAGAGGCGGCGGGGGTTGAGCAAAGGTGAGGGATGCGGTTTGGGGAAGAAGGAGTTCTTCCCGACCGCACCCTTACTTGAGTCAACTCCGCACGCCCGGTAATACCGGGGCTGAGGTTCCGGTAGTACCGGCCGCTCGGGAAATTCGCAGTTTTGCAACTGCTACTTCCCAGGTGGCGGTAGTACCGGTCCTCGGCATCCGATAGTACCAGGACCTGGACCAACCAAATACCAAATTTTGAAAAATTGAACTTGTGCAGGGAATTTCAGATGGTCTTATGAGATGAGATAATGACATAGGTTAAGATAAGTCACTGTAGGCTGTGATTAAACACTTGAAGTTGCAAGATACAACACGGAAAACCAACATCCAAGAGTTTCTTCAAAAGATAGAGCAAGGTCTAAAAATACCCAACTAATTCAATCAAATCCAACTCCTCAAGAAAAGAGGAGGGCGGTGGCCGTAGCCACCATGTTTGAGTATGAACGACTTGTAGCCATGAAGATATATCTTGGGCTCAAAATCACAACTCATCTTTGAAGCACATTTTAGTCACAAAAGTGACAATTATGCAAGATTTGTCAATTTGCGCATAATGGGGGAAGTGATGACTCATGAATTGAGCTACACTCCCCCTATGTCCATGCCTACATCCAAACCAAATGAATATCGTCTAAATAGGGTAGGTATGCAAGAAGTCCACTAAATCCAATTGCTTATGTCCACCACATTAAGTTCTCCTCTCAACTCCTTGAATCTTGCTTCACCAAGAGGCTTTGTGAACATATCGGCGAGTTGATGCTTGGTGTTGACATACTTGATTGCAATATCACCCTTCTCAACATGATCTCGAATAAAATGATACCGGATCTCAATATGCTTGGCCTTCCCATGAAGAACCGGATTGTGAGCAATTTTGATGGCACTTTCATTGTCACATAAAAGAGGCACTTTGTCACAAATAACACCATAATCCTTTAAAGTTTGCCGCATCCATAATAATTGTGTAAAACAACTTCCGGCGGCAATGTATTCGGCTTCGGTGGAGGACGAGGCCACACAATTTTGCTTCTTGGAAGACCAACTCAGAAGAGACCTACCAAGGAATTGGCAAGTACCCGAAGTTGATTTCTATCAATTTTGCAACCCGCCCAATCCGCATCCCAATAACCTACAAGATCAAAACGTGTCCCATGGGGGTACCAAAGACCATAGTTAGGAGTATCCATCAAGTATATTAGAATCCTTTTAACCGCGGCTCCATGACTTTCCCTAGGACTTGATTGGAATCTTGCACACATACCCACACTAAACATAATATCCGGTCTAGATGCACAAAGGTAAAGCAAAGATCCAATCATAGAACGATAAAGCTTTTGATCAACATCCTTATCATCCGGATCTAAGTGAAGATCCGCCTTGGAGTCCATGGGAAACTTATATGACTTGGCATTGTTCATGTCAAATTTCTTGAGCATGTCCTTAATATACTTGGCTTGACATAAGAATGTTCCTTCTCGAAATTGGTGGATTTCAAAGCCAAGAAAATAATTCAATTTTCCCATCATGGACATCTCAAATTCATTGGTCATTAGTTTAGAGAATTGATCACTAAAATCACGGTTAGTAGAACCAAAGATAATATCATCAACATATATTTGGCATACGAAAAACTCTCCATTTATCCTTTTAGTGAAAAGGGTGGGATCTATTACCCCAATTTCAAAGCAACGGTCTACTAAGAACTCCTTGAGATGATCATACCAAGCACGTGGAGCTTGCTTGAGCCCATAAAGAGCCTTATGTAGTAAGTAGACATGGTAAGGAAATTTAGGGTCTTCAAAACCCGGAGGTTGTTTCACATACACTAATTCATTTAGTGGAGCATTTAGAAAAGCACTTTTAACATCCATTTGATACAAGGTAATTTTGTGAGTAGATGCATAGGCAATTAATAAACGAATAGATTCAAGTCTAGCAACGGGGGCATAGGTTTCACCGTAGTCGACTCCTTCAATTTGGGTGTAACCTTGTGCAACCAATCTTGCTTTGTTGCGGATGACTTGACCATGAGAGTCTTGTTTGTTCTTGAATATCCACTTGGTTCCAATGACATTATGGGAGGTGTCTTTGGGTCTTTCAACTAATGACCATACTTTGTTGCGCTCGAAGTTGTTCAACTCTTCATGCATAGCCGCAACCCAATCCATGTCTTCAAGAGCATCATATACCTTGAGAGGTTCTAGGCTAGACAAACAAGAGACATGACCATAAAAGTTAGATAATTGATTGCGTGTGGACACGCCTCTACGGATACTCCCAAGGATATTCTCTTTGAAGTGTTGCTGATAGTCCAATTTTGATGCACGCCTTATGACTTGGCGTTCCATGGCTTGACCAATTGTTTCACCAACACAAGTATCTTCATCATTGCCTTCATCTTGTTCATGGTCAACCCTAAGTGGAGTTCTTGGAGTTTGGGGTTCATGATGTTCTTGTTCTCCACTAGAGTTGGATGGGTCTTGACCATTTTCTTGTTCATGTGAATGAAGATCATTATCTTGTTCTTGTTCTTGGATAGCTTGTTGATCAATTTTTGAGGTGGATGGCTCAACTTGAGTAGAGCTTGTTCCTTCTTCTTGAGTATCAACGATGGGTTCTTCACTAGGAATAAGTTCTCCTATGCCCATAGTTCTTATGGCTTGAGATGGAGCTTCATCACCTACATCATCATGATCAATATGCCCCGCTTGGGAACCATTATCCTCTTCAAACTCCACATTCATAGATTCTTCAACACATCTAGACTCAAATTTAGCAATTTTGCAACCTTTAATGTAAACATGGCATTTGTAACCAAATACTCGAAAGTAAGAGACACTTGGCTTTTTACCGATAAGGAGTTCATATGGCGTCTTTTCCATGAGAGGACGAAAGAAGAGCCGGTTTGAGTAGTGACAAGCGGTGTTGATGGCTTCGGCCCAAAAGTTGTATGGGGAATGAAATTCGGCCAACATAGTTCTTGCCATATCAATAAGAGTGCGGTTTTCCTTTCGGCGACACCATTTTGTTGGGGAGTATATGCAGCGGAATATTGGTGTTGAATGCCCTCCCCACTTAGGAAATCATCCATAGTGTAATTCTTGAACTCCGTACCATTGTCACTTCTTATTGCCAAAATCTTGGAGTCATATTGGCGTTGAACTAGGGTTGCAAAGTCAATGAATATCTTTTGAGTTTCACTCTTCCTCTTGATGTAGAAAGTCCAACAATATCTTGAATAATCATCCACAATCACCAAACAATATTTCTTGCCACCAAGACTATCATATGTGGGAGGCCCAAAGAGATCCATATGAAGGAGCTCCAAAGGCCTCTTAGTGGAGATAATGGTCTTCTTGGGGTGATTCTTTTCATGCATCTTTCCGGCTATGCAAGCACTACAAGGACGATCTTTGGAAAAATTAACATCGGTTAGTCCTACCACGTGTCCACCCTTCACAAGAGTTTGTAAATTTCTCATACCGACATGGCCTAGCCGGCGATGCCAAAGCCATCCCTTGTCGGATTTAGCCATTAGACACGTGGCAATTTGAGTGGTCTCTTTCGAGAAATCGACCACATACAAACCGTTCTCACGAAATCCAACAAAGGCTACTTTAAGAGATTGTGTGAAAAGGATGGTCACGTGGTATTTATTAAAGATAACGGTGTAACCGGCATTGCATAATTGACCAACGGAAAGTAAATTATATGAAAGGGATTCAACAAGGAGGACCTTCTCAATGGATAACTCCGGAGTGATCACTACCTTGCCATATCCCAATACCTTAAGTCTTGCATTGTTCCCAACGGTGACATGAGAGAATGTGAGTAATTGTTTCAATAAGCCCTTTACTAATTCTTTGCTTCCGGTCATATGAGATGAACACCCACTATCAATGAGCCATGAAGATCCACCGGAAGAAAAGCCTACAAGAAATCAAGTCTTTGATTTAGGTACCCATTTTGGAATGGGTCCTCTTTTGTTAGTCACAAGGGTCTTTGGAACCCAAATAGCATAGTGATAATCATCTCCATATGAAGTGCCAACATATTTAGCAAAAACACAACCATTTCTAGATTTCATAAGAACATATGAAGGGTTTATTTTCCCGCAAAGTCATTGTGAGTGGCATTGCCCCTTGGCATCACCAATCACAATGGGGTTGGCATTCGTCTTGGCCAACTCCCCCTCCTTCACAAAAACAATATCTTTGGAAGGGGAAGTAGGCTTCTTCTTCTTCTTGTTTTGATCTTCTTGGACTTAGGTGTAAACCCAAGTCCTTCCTTGCCAACCACTCCCTTTTGATTGCTCAAAAGATCATTGAGGTTCTTCTCCCCTTGGATACAAGTGGCTAGACCCTTCTCAAGTTGGGCCTTCAACCTAGTGTTCTCCTCAATAAGAGATGCCTTCACACACAAAGGGTTAGAACAAGCATTTGCATCTTTATCATTATGAGATGTGGTGAAGCTAGCATAGATGTATTGAGCTTGTAGTTTAGCATATGACTCCTTGAGCTTAGTGAGCTCACTTGAGGTCACCTTGTGGGTTTCCCTAAGTTGCTCAAAACTCTCAAAGAGTTTGTTATGACTCTCTACAAGCTCCTCATTTTTAACTTTTAGATCACTTGCAATTTGAATCGAGGTTTCACGAGTTTCTTTAGCCTTGGATAGATCCTTGGCTTGTGTCTCCTCAAGTTGCTCCCGGAACAATTGTTCCTCAACAAGTTGATCTTCTAGTTCACCAATTTTATCGGCATGATCACATGCATGCCCTTCGAGCTCACAAATCCTAACCTCCTTTTCCTCAAGAGGTTCTTGGCTTCTCCATATTGATACAAGAGAGCCTCAACCATTTTCTTGGTTGGACCTTGGAGTTTGTTCACAAAGAGGGTAATCTTGTCCTCACCCTCATTTTTCCCTACATCCTCAACACAATCCAATAGAGATGGGTTAGAGGAGATATACTTTTAGGTGGGGAAATCACCTTTGTTTCCTTGGCCATAAGGCACATAGGCTTGGAGATCTTGTCGTCGTTCGGGGCGGAGAAGAGGGGTGCCAATGAAGGAGGAAGATTGCCCATTGCAAGAGCCGCCATTCCTACTTCTTCACTTGAGTCATTATCCTCCTCGCCACCGGACTCGTCCTTTTGAAGTGATCTCTTGATGAAGGTAGGCTTGGGGTGATATTTGTTCTTCTTTAGAATGAGTTGACCACCATGATCCTCCCTTCTCTCATAAGGGCAATCCTTCACAAGGTGATTGTCCTTTCCACAATTGAAGCACATTCTTTTCATTGGTGGGGAGGGGTTGCTCTTGAAATTCTTCTTGTTCCAAAACTTGGTGGCGGCAAGAGCAAGAACCTCATTGAGCTCACCCTCCAAATCTTCTTCACGATCAACAACCGTGCCTTCTTCATATCTTGGATGTTCTCCACATGGGCCTTCAAGGCAAGATTCTTCGTGCCACGGATTTGGTTGATGGAAGACTTGGAAGTGGCCTTCAAGGTATCATAGGTGACGAATTGTGCCAATATGTCATTGGGAGACATTGTTTTGTAGTCCGCTCTCGCATGAGATTCATCACCATATTTTCATTGTATGGAACAATGGTCTTGAGGAACTTGGCTTTGACCCATTCATCATCCATATCCTTCTTTCCATTTTCCCTCATGGTCACAACAAGCTTGGTGAGTCTTCGGAAGAGATCAGATGGTGTCTCTTCTTCTAGCATGATGAAGTTGTCCACTTGATGTTGAAGGATGGCGTCGTTGGAGCGTTGAATGCCCTCATTTCCTTCATATACCGATGAGAAAATCCCAAGCCTCCTTGGTGGTTTTGAGATTTCGCACTTGATCTTCATCATTGGCGGTCATGGCACTCTCAAGAATGTATTTGGCGTTTGCATCAAGTTGTTCATCAATCTCTTCTTGCTTTGTCAAGTTGGTGGGATCAACCGGTTTGAAACCTTGTAGTACCACCCTCCAAAGATGCACCGATGAGCTGCGAAAATAAGACTCCATAGATTTCTTCCAAGAGAAATAACGAATATATCAAGCTTAGGAGGTGGTCTACTTAGGTTGGTTATATGAGGTTGGGTGGGTGGAACTTGAGTGAGATATGAAGTAGGTGGAGCAAAGTTAAGAGGGGGTTCTCATTAATTTTAGGTTTCTCTTGTTATCCTTATCAACCAAGGCCTCAACGATAGAGGCATCGGTTGATGAGGAGGCATTTTGATTATTAATGACCCGAGTATACACATCGTCCACCATTTTGCCTCTCATGAACCCAAAGAGTTCAATCATGGCTTTCATGGTGACCGGGGCATTATCATCGGGTAGGGTTATCCCCGCTTCACTTAGTTCTTTCTCAAGTTTTTCTTGATCAATTTTCTCTTGTTGTTCCTTAGCAAGTTTTAACTCCTCCTCGCTAGTCATCCTCCTCTTTAGGCTGTTAAGCCCTTAATAAAGAGACCTTGCTCTGATACCAATTGAAAGGATCGAGTAGGTTGACTAGAGGGGGGTGAATAGGCAACTACAAATTTTCTTTTTCTTTTAATCAAATTAGGAATTGCTCAAATATAAGTTCTCTAGATATGCAACTAGGTGAACAATCCTATATGATGAGCAATAAACAGCTAGCAAGATATTCTAAACAAGTTAAGCTAGCAATACAAGTAAAGGAAGGATAAGAGATAACCACACGGTGACGCGGAGATGATTCCCGAAGTTCACTTCCCAATGGAAGCTACGTCTTCGTTGGAGCGGTGCGGGGTCACAAGTGAGCCCCGAATAGCCTTGATATGGCACACCGTATCTCCCTCGTGTTATCCTCCAATGAGGAGATCCACGAGCCACTATATGATGCCCTCGAGGTCGGCAACAAACCTTTACAAGGATGAGGCACACTCCACAACCGAATTGGAGGCTCCCACCAAATTCCCACGGCTCCCAAAGCCACAAGAATCACAAGGCCAAGGCACGCATCCACAACTCAATTGGAGGCTCTTGGCTTTTCCCCGTGGCTCCCAAAGCCACGAAGAACACAACTTCCGTCTAGGGTTCAACGAACCCAAGAGGTAACAAGATCCGCTAGGGATTAGTGGGGGAATCGAAATTGCTTTGGTGGAAGTGTAGATCAAGACCTTATCTATCACTCCTCAAAGTATGAAGGTGTTTGGATCGACAGAGTGGGAGATCTTGGAGGTTGAAGCTTTGCAATAATGGTGGCGAGAGAATTTCAAAAGCCTCACTTCTTTGGAGAAGAAGACTAGTATATATAGCTCCACACAAAATATGGTCGTTGGCCAGCTTTCTGCGTACGAGCGGTACTACTGGACCAAATGGCCCGGTACTACCGAATGGCAGAAAGCAGCAGTCAACCGACACATTGACCAGGCGACGCGAGCGCCCGGTACTACTGGAGTTTTCACCGGTACTACCGGAGAGCGCAGGATCGGTACTACCGGGCATTTTCCGGTACTACCGCTTAGGAATTACCCCAGATGCAGTAGCGTTTGGCGTTCGCCGGTACCTGGTTCGGTACCAAGTCCGGTACTACCGAGCGAGCTCGGTACTACCGGGCAGTTTCATCCGGTACTACCGGAGCCAGGAAAATGTGTCAAACACAATATATTTCAGGGAATGGGATGGTTGTGGAGTGCATATTTGGTTTGTGCAAAATATATAGACAAGATTGAATCCACCCAAACCTCCACAACGGATCCCCCACTAGATAGTTCGGTTTTCCTATAAGGTAAAACCTAGGAAAACTATAACTTCTCGCTTGACGCTTGTAGAGGAGGCATCCCGCCATCATGTGTAAATATATATAAGATATACCTATAAATCTTTTAGCACACAATTAGTCCTCTTATTGTGTTGTCAACAAACATCAAAACATATAGGGATAGAAATGTCCTTTCACACCACAAAGGCGTCTAGGGTCCAAAGACCCAAGAGTAACAAGCTCACAACTTTCACTTCCACGAATCCACGTAGAGAGAGCAAACCGATGCACCAAATGCAATGGCAAGAGCACAAGTGTTCAAATCTTTCGCTCTCAAATCCCACCAAAAGCAACTAATGCTCGTGAGGGGAGAAGAGAGGAAGAACAAAGAAGAACTCAACAAATGGAACTCCAAGATCTAGATCCAAAGGGTTCCCCTCACTTAGATGAGAGATGGATTGGTGGAAATGTAGATCTAGATCTCCTCTCTATTTTCCCTCAAAGATATGCAAGAATCATGGGAGGAATTGCGAGAGGGGCAAGCTTTTCAAGGTCAACAATGGTGGGAGAGAGAGAAAAAAATGAGCTAGCTGTAGGAGGAAGAAGGGGAGGGGTATTTATAGCCCCTCCCGAAATAGAGCCGTTGCAGCAGCAGAGGACCGGATATTCCGGGTCAAGTTATGACCGGAAATTCCGGTCCACCGGATATTCCGGTCCATCTGGAAATATCTGGTTGGAAATATCCGAAGACCTACAGAACCTTTCAGCTCTGGTCCTTAGCAGAATTTCCAGGATTCTTCTTCAGGACTGGATATTCTGGTAGCTTTAAAATATCCTATAGCAAATATCCGGTGACCAACAGAATGTTGCAAAACAAGGTTGCTAAAATTCCTTAGCCGATATTCTCGAGTAACCCCGGGGTCCGGATATTCCGGTCCAAAACAAAAGCGGAATATCCGGTTTTCTGAAAACTAACAGAATTTGCAAGACGAAAATAGCAATAACTTTTTCGTTCGAACTCCAAATCAGGTGAAACCAATTTTGTTGGAAAGGTAACGACAAGAACCATAAAAAGAGTTAAGTTGACACATATGGGAAGGTGTGGAACTTTTCTCACGGATAAACCGATAATATTTCTAACACGAAAACACAACAAGTTTTCCAAACAAAATCCGTTTTCGAAGAACTTGGGCTTGTCATGAAGATCACGACAAGCACCAAAACCCAACAAGGAGAAAAACCAAATAAGAACCAAGAAAGATGATAATGCCAAGTATGCAAAGGTCTGAGCTCTCCACAAAGATGCAATCAAGTTACTCACTTGAGAGTCCCTCTTGATAGTACGCCGTCTATCCTATAACCTGATCTCCCACAACACCACGAGACCAGTAAAATAGAAACCCTATCAAGATCATACTTTTGTCTTGCGCATTCCACTTGAGCTAGATGATGACGATCTTGATATCTTAAGTGGACCACCATTCTTGATTGCGCTTTAGCTTGGTGAATACTCACATATCGCTCCCCCATACACCAATATGGGAGAGCCTCTCTTAGGCACATCTTCACTTGACCATAATCTCCAAATGGGTGGCAAGCTTCAAGAATAGGATTTCTTTCGAGATGCTTCTCTTGAACTTGCACTTCATCTTCTTCTCTTGAATATTGCTTTGGTCATCATTTCATCTTCTTCTTTCAATCTTGATACCAACACATGGTGTTCAAGCATTGTCAATGGACAAGCCCTACAAGGATAGCTCAATGTAACCATTAGTCCATAGAGATTGTCATTTAATTACCAAAACCACACATGAGGGCTCATGCACTTTCAGCATCCTCTTGCTAGATCGAGGGCCAGGAGCCCCCACCGCTGCCGGAGCCGTCAGATCTGAGGAGGGGCACAACTAGGCTCGCTAGGGCCCGGGGTCCCTGCCTTGGCCTGTGTCCGCGACCGCACTGCCCAGCGACCCTTCCAGAGTCTTCATAGCAGGAGCAGAGATAAGCGTCGCCGCCAGCCGGAGCCGACAATGGCCGCGTCGTCCCACCATCACCTAGGGAACTCGATCTCCAACCAGCCCGCCATGCACGAAGGAACTTCGCCGTCGACGAGGACCGGCCCGAGAGCCAGCCGCGCCACCGGCCGAAGGTACCGCCCCGCAGCCACCGCGCCGCCGCCTGAGCAGCCACGCCGCCGCGCCCCACGAACAGCGCCGCGCCTCCCTGGCTGTAACGCCCCGCGACGCCACCGCCGAGAGAGGGGAGAGATGGCGAGGAGAGGGGAGGGAGGAGGAGGGCCTGGGTGTGGCGGCGCTAGGGTTCCCCCGGTCGCTCGTGGGAGCGACTCGGGAGGGGAACGAGGCGGGAGATCCTATTGTGGATTTCAGGTTTTCTTCTGTTTTATTCTTCTTATTTCTTCGTAAAGAGACGATGTTCCATGCGTTATTTTGTTTCACTTCGAGCTGTGAGGCACTAGGGTTTCCTTAGAGCGGTAGATATGTCACAACAGATGCTGAGATCCCTTTTCTATCAAAAAACTGTTTTCCCTTTCCCTAAATAAAATATATTTGTTTTCCCTTATATATAATTTGTCTATGGTCAGAGAAATTGTTTAACTGTGGCTTCTTCAACCGAAAAGCTTTATCTTAGACAAAAGACAGGAAGCTTTCTACATCTTTTTTTTTTTTGCGAAAAAAGGAAGCTTTATACATCTTATTGTGGCATACAACAAATCGAGTGACACAATTAGCTTCATGCTGATACCGCAAGTTGATTCGGTTACACGTCAACTGTCCAGTACATATACTCTCGAAGAGATAATGCACCCACATACAGGTGTAAATTGCAACTTTTGAGCTATTTTAACGTAGCTGCCCACAGATTTGAACTGGAATAACCACTGTCACACCACGCACCTAGATCCTGATACGCAAAAAAGTATAATTAATGGGAAGAGGGGGAGGAGGAAATCACGTCAGGAGCCGGCAATTCTTCACGGCATTTGTCCCTTTGTCGGTGCGGTTGAGATGGAATCCGGGAGCAGGAAGAAAATGGCTGCACATAGTACACAAGGGAGCTCAACTTTGCGGCCTTCCAATTGGCCGTCGTGAGTGTGGTTAAATCGTCTGTCACAATCAAGCATGTTTCGGGAATAAGGAAGAAGAAATCGTTGGCTTCCAGCGAGCAAAGGAACAAAACTCACGACCGGCCCAGCTCGCCCGGCCGCGGACAGTGCCCTCCCTCGCTTCCTGCCTTTCGGCCCGCTTTTGTTTTTTTGCCCCGCTTTCCGAGTTCTCTAGTTAGTTTCCATTCCACCCATCGATTCAGAGACGGGAACCGACGGGAGCGTCGCTGTCGCGTTGAGCTCTGCCGCAATATGATCCAAGCATCACCTATTCACCTTGCAGCAGTAAACTCCATGTTCAATTTGGTTTCTAGCTTGTTGCCTTTGCCTTTTACAGTCCAGAAAAATAGCTTGTTGCCTTTGTTTTCTCTTGAGATGAGATGGTCTTTTTTGTTCCCTTCTTCCTTTTAATCAAAGTGTCCTAGCTCGGCGGGCATTAATACTCTAGAGTGTGTGCATAGCATATGGTACTGAAACATCAACTGTACTAAGCTAGTGATAAATTAGGATTATTTGGAAGCTAATGTCGCGTATATAGGCCTAACCTAGTCGTTTTTTTAGCATATCATATGCAAGCCGGGGTTTCTTATCACCGGTATATATCACATCAGGCATATTTGTACAGAGATGGAGGGGGCCGGGTGGCCGTCCAAATTTATCCTCACACTAGTTAAGTCCCGACGTCGTTCCACGTACTCATGGATCACGCTACATCATCGGCCGTCCACGCAAATCTCCATTAGGTTATCACCAACCATTAGCTACCACAGACCAATTAATGTCTGTTTCAGATCATTTGTCACTCTGCAACTTTTCCAGATACTGCTCCTTTGAGTTGAATAAGTTAACAACCTGAACATGCTGGGCCATGTATTTTGTTTCCTCGAATGTGTGGATGAATTCGGCTCAAAATGATTCCAGAAGATGATGGTGTTGATACAAGTGGCGGGTTCCCATGAGATTTTCATGACTACATGAAATGATTTGAAAATTGGATGATGGCAACACAGAGACTTATAATACTAGATAGCGGGTGGCTAGGAGACAACTGAAGTGACTCCGCTATGCAAGAAACCATTGCTTGAACGATCGATCAACCTATCTAATAAGGTATTGGAGACGCATATATAAAAACAAATCCAGCTCAGCACTTATCTCTCCCAGGAACTGCAACACTAGTGGCGTGCGTTTACTCCGTAATAATCATTACTATTTACTTGAGGAATTCAGGGTTTAATTCTGATGGAGACGAGAGCTGTAGTACGCTAGTGGTACGTGTGCACCTTATGTCCCATGGGAGCAAGGCAAGGGGCGCTTTCGCTGGTCCACGAGCGATCTAGTCCTTGCATAATTTCTCGCGTCTAGTGAAAGAAAGGGTTTAGTACAATTTGACTGGTTTTTGTCTCGGCTCTGCTCCCTCTTGCTCCGTCGTGTCCATGCAATCATCACCGTCTTCAATTATTTTTCTGGTTGGATATATATCTCGAGTTCTCAACGTTGGCGCAAACAAATTGTTTAATCATGTTGAGGACTTGGATTATCCTAATGTTTTTCTTTTGCTGATGAAGCGATTCATTTAGTTGCTGGAATGAGTGTTAACCCAACTGTTATTAATCTTGTATGTATAGCACTGCTAAGAATAATTGCTAGGAAAAACGCAAGGCATAGGTTATTCTTCTCTTCAAATTATAGGTGGGAGAAAGCATAATCTATTTTTGACGAAAACAAATGGTGAATAGTAATGATAGGCCCAACCGAAGTCCTCCAGGCCCTTACTCTTGTGATCCAGTAGCCATGATTCGGACACATCTGTTATGGGTTAGAATAGGGCTTGCCATCTGTTATTTACCTCACATATTTTTCTGGAGATGTCAATTTCCGGAAACCCTATACATCGCCCGTTTCGAGTTGTAACTCTGACTCGCCCGCGTACGATTTCTTAGCGGGCCGACCGAACTGCTCTTCTTCGTAGTTCGTACCAACTCGTTCGCTTCCCTTTCCCTTCTTCTTCTTCTTCCGTTTTTTCTGTTTCTTTTTTCCTGTTTATTTTCTTTACTTCCGTTTTTTATTTTTCTCAGTTTTCGTTATCTTTTATTTTCCCCCTTCTCTCAAAATCTTAACCATTTTTAAAAATAAACATTTTTAATAGGAACCATTTAAAAAATAAACATTTTCTAAATCGGAACCATTTAAAAACTGGTTCCGATTTTTAATTTTTAAAAATAGTTCCGGTTTTTATAAAATGGTTCTGATTTTTGAAAAATGATTCCGATTTTTCAAATGGTTCCATTTTTTTGAAACTGTTCCTTTTTAAAATGGTTCTGTTTTTCAAAAAATGGTTCTGATTTTTAATAATGGTTCATTTTAAAATATGAATCCGATTTTAGAAAATGTTTATTTTAAAATGGTTTCGATTTTATAAATTGGAACCATTTTTTAAAAATCAGAACCATTTTAAAAATGAACAATTTTCAAAATCTGAACCATTTTCAAATTTGGAAACCAATTTCAAAACTGGAAGCTTTTTTCAAAAAAATTTTTTCAAAATATTCAAAATTGAAACCATTTTAAAATTTGGAACCATTTTTTTAAAAAAACTCTATACACATGTATTCTAATATTTCTAGAAAAAAGAAAAAAAAGGACGTGCCTGCATTCTTGTTGCTGGCCCGTTAAATATAAAGAAGCAACCATTGCGCTAATGGGCCTTCGCGGTGTGATGGGCCTTCGTGGCGTGCAGGTACACGCGGGCGAGTTGTACATAGGACTCGCAAGGAGCGATAGGGTAGGGGATCCCTCAATTTCCTTCTGCCTCATTTTTTATCTATCTGCTCCTTGAGTTTTGGGCCTGTCAGAGCTATGAGTCCAATACTAGCAACGAGCATCAAATAGGGGGGTGACGCTTGAAGCTATGGCCTGCCCAGGTACGGGATTTCGGCTCGTTTACTTTTTTGTGTGTCTTTTCACTTTTTATTTCAGTTTTCCTGTTTTATTTTTTTCATTTTCATTTTCATTTTCGTTTTGCTTTTCTGTTTTCTTTTCTTATTTTATTTTGTTCGTCTCTCTTTTTTCTCATGTTTTTGGGTTAATTTTTGCATGTTTCCTTTTTCTTTTCTTTTCTTTTGTTATATTTTAGTTGTTATATATCATAATGATTTATTTTTTGAAATGCACATATCATAAGGATTTTTCATTGTATAATAGGCGTATAGTTTTTGGAACTCGTGAACAATTATCTTGAACACGTGAACATATTTTTTATTTTTTTATCAAATTCTCCTATGGTGTAATATGTGAATTTTTTTTAACCCCGTGAGCCATTGTTTTTAACTGTGTGAACATTTTTACACATGATTTATTTTGGACTATACGAATATTTTCTAAATTTCATGAACATTTTCTTAAAAACCTGTGAACTTTCTTCAACCATACGATCAATGTTTTTTTAACCTCGTGAACCATTATTTTTAACTGCGTGAACATTTATTTCACATTAACATTCCTTTTGGGCTATAAAAATATTTTCTAAACGCCGTGAACATTTTCATAAAATCTATAAACATTTTTGTGAACTATACGAACAATCATTTTAACCCCGTGAACATTTTTTATACCTCATAAATATTCTTTAACTCTATAGAAATCTTATCATAAATTTTAATATATTCATAGGAATATTAAAAACAAAAATTAAAGCTGACAAACATTAACAATATAAAAAAGAAAGAAGAACAAAAAAGAAAAGAAAGAAAAAAGAAACCAAAACGAAGAACAATGAAAAACAAAAATACCCTATTGTGTCGGCCCACCCACGCGAAGCGTCCAATAGGAGCTCCAAGTAAATGGATATACTTATGAGGAACTACATGCGGGAACAAATGGTAGAAGAAAGACGCACTGGGTTGTGACTCGGCCTCATTCGGCGGATTGGATCAAGCCAGACTACACGCTTTGGGTCAAAAATTGGTTTCCTTTTCTTAAGATAAAAGGCGTATAATGTCCAACTTTAAATTAATAAAACCCAAGTAGCATTTACGTTTTACATGCCGCACGAAATAACCGGAAATGTTGCGACATGCATCTTAGGCAACGAAAACCGCAAGATAGTGGATCTTGGTTTGGCCGAGTTTGGTACCTTAGTTGGTAGTACGACACAACAGTCCACTCTTCGGAGTGATCTTCCACTTTATGTTCGCCGTGTCGGAAAAGCCTGGTCAAGGAAATTGTACTACCTTCTCCTCTGCATCCTCACCTACAACCCTCTAAATCCAAGGTGCTTCGTAGAGAGTGTGGGCAATCAAATGCATATGATGTAAAGTGGTGCGGTTTTGCGTAAATTTTGACACCCAACATCAGTCAGGTGGTTAACAAGAAATATTCAAATAATTAGCACAATCTATGGCAATAATACCACATCAGATGTGTTTACTATTACTATGATTACCCTGTTCGACAATAGTTCTAGCAACTAAGCCACCTAGATTATACCATGTGTACTATGATCAACAATGCATTTGAAAATGTGCAAACCAAGCTGGCAAGTAGCTCCAAAACAATCTTAAAGTTATCCCCAAGAGATGAAGTAAGCAAAACACCGGCGCCCCAGTTGCTGGATTTGGAACAACATATCTCTTCCAATGGAGGTTCGTCACCATTGGA
Source organism: Poa pratensis (assembly GCA_947311845.1). Taxonomy (NCBI): domain Eukaryota; kingdom Viridiplantae; phylum Streptophyta; class Magnoliopsida; order Poales; family Poaceae; genus Poa; species Poa pratensis. The sequence continues at coordinate 28,408,264 of CAMZMU010000064.1, forward strand.
GATCTCTTCTCAAGTTCAAAAAATTTCCATCAATATTTGCAACAACAGTTCGCTACTCCTAGGACATAGAATTGAGCAAGCGACAATCTAACATTTGGATCAAAGATATTAAATGAAACAACTCTTCAGGAAATCTATTTCGGCTCGTAGGTGTAGATTCATCCACTATCCAAAAATCATATTTCAAAATGCTAAAAAAAATCCAAAAAACATATTCGGGTATACACAATGACATTTTATGTCTGCACATAAAGTTTCGTTAATTTGTTTTGTGGTCTGCGTAAAAAAGACAAACTTCGGTGTTAGAAAATGATTTTTCACAATTTCTTTGTCTTTTTAATACATGCCAAAAAAAATGTCTTTTTTACGCGAAACTTTTTGTAAGGACATAGAATGTCTTGATAAACACCCGATTTTTTTTGTAATTTTTTGACATTTTAAATTGTATTTAAGTATTTTTTTTCATAATAACTTAGAAGACTTTTTTTTTTACGGGGAAGCCTAAAAGAGTTGCAGTGACTGCAATTATTTTACAATCATTGTGGTGGGCTTGATGCTGTAAAAACAGCCGGGTTGGCCGGCTTTTTGCATGTGGCGGGAACAATCAGTCACAGGCAAGAGTTGGATCAGTCGTGGGCCAGCTCACAAGAGCCACCCAGACCCAGGTATCGATCATGGCCTCATGGGCGGCGAACTGATCAGCCAGCCAGCCAACCAGGAATAATCCTTGCTGTCCTACTTCCCTACCAAGATTTGTTCCATTCCGATCACGGCAGAGAAAAGTCCGTGGTGCCCTCTTCAACGTCAGCTCACGATGTCTCGCATGGTCAAACGATCCCGTGAACACATTGCTATGGTGGAAACTTCGAGACTTCTTTCGTTTATGATTAGACCAACTTTTTGGGAAACGTTATAACTTTTTGGGAGTACATGATTAAACTAAGGCTTGTATAAAACGGAAAGTCGTTTATGCTCTCGAGCTCTAGTGATCCGCTTATTTTAAAAAATTAAAAAACATATTTAAAATTTTCAAGAAATCTGAAAACAATCATGCATGTTCCTACTGATATGTACTATAATCATGCAAAATATCAATGCAAAATACTTTATGATTTGAGCTACACAAAAAAGACAAAAGTTGAAAATTTGAAACTTTATATTGTTCACTATACTCAGATAAAACGTAAAGTATGCATTGAGATTTTGCACGTTTGAAGGAAATATCAGCACGAACATGCATGATTTTTTTCAGAATTTTTTGAAAATTTTAAATATGTTTTTTAATTTCTTGAAATGGGTAGGATCACTGGAGCAGCTCGGGAGCAGCAAATCTGCACTCTTGTATAAAAGACAGAAGGTTGTATCACCGAACAACAAGGTCCAACAGAAGATGAATATGCATTTGGTTATGTAATATTTTACGCCACGCGCGAAAAATGTGGCTTTAGTGCCCTATATATACATCGCCGGTTAGGTTGTTGCATATCCAAGCGTCATCCGCGTGCAGACCAACCGCCACCTCGAAAAATCCCAAATCCACTCCCGCGCTACACCGCCCTGCCGCGCCGTCGCCGGTTCTATCCGTCTCCGGCCAAATCCACCGCCGCTGTGTTATAAACGATAGCAAGATAAACGATGAAGAGCGGAAAGATCAAATCAACGGGGACACGAGATTTAACGTGGAAAACCCCTCCAAGAATGGAGGAGAAAAAACCACGGGCGCCAGTCAGCAATACTTCACTATATTGGGTGAGGTTACAAACGCCGGAGATTTACAACGTGCGACTTATCCTAACCGGCGGCTTACGAGAGGTATATATGGTGGCATAAAAACCCTAAGTCGGCTGCAGTCCAACTCGGAAACGATCCGTACCGTCACCCAATTTGGGCGCTGCGCTCTCCTTGTCACAAGTTGGCATTTATCAGTATATACGAATTTGGATCATCACAAAATAACACGCTGCACCTCACAAATGCCATATCCGCCACGCCGCCACCGATTCCCACCGCCGCTACGGTCGATTATGATTCCTACGGCCGTCGCAAGATGCCGCCGCGTCCAGAGCAGTTCCCGCTTTTGAGTGGAGCGGCTGCTACGCGGCCGATATCTCCCGCTGCGACCATCGGGTGTGGTTAGACACCTTCGACACGCTGGAGCTGGTCGCGCGCGCATACCCTTTCGCCGTGTGGAGGTTCGCTTGCCAAAGTCAAAGCTCAACTTCCCTGACGGGAGCTGGCAAGAGGCAGAGTGGCTCGCTCTGAAGGTGCGGCTTGCGACCGCAAAAGAGGAGAGACAACACTGTCGTGCCATGCGGCTGCTCGCCTGTCCGTGAGGCCGATGAGTTGGCCATGGCTAGGTTGCGAGAGGAGCATCCGGAGTATGTGCAGACGGAGTTGGAGTTCTATTGGGCTAGTGATGTGGCGACGGAGAAGAAGAAAAGACCGATGAGGCCTGCCCCTCAACGGCGGTCAAGGTGGAGTCGTCCCCTTACTCGTTCGGTTGGACTAGTGATGAAATCGACGAGGAGAAGTGTGGCTAGTGAAAATGTAGTATGGATAGTAGAAGTGTAGTATGAGCAATAGAAGTGTCGAATTTCGGTTAAATTTGCAATTTCTAGTTAAAAACATGTAGTTCTTAAACTTGAAATATGCGGTCGAACTAGTTTGGTCCCCTATTTTACATCATCCATCACATGAATTGTGCCCTAAAATACATCATCCATGAGAGCAAAACAAATTTCCGTGCCTTAAAACCAAAAGTTGATGCCCAAAGAGATATCCTATTTTAGGTCATCTACTGGATGCTCTCCGTCACGTGGACATTTCTTCTTCGGCGCTGAAATGTGAATATGTGCCATGAGAACTCTCTTGTAGCCCAGTGGTAACAGCCGTGTGCAGAGGTCACATGGACACCGAGGGGCGCGGGTTCGAGGACTCATCTTCTATAAAAATAAGACAGCCGGGAGTCCCCTGGTTGTTCTCATTTTTTTTCGAATATGTGCCATCGATCGTGGTCTACCATCGAGGAATAATCCTCAGATAACTGGTCAATGCGAGTTCACATACAGCGACAAGAACGCGGCACTCCCATATTACTTAGCTGAAAAAGGAGCAAGGATGTTTCTTCGAAGTTTGAAACTTTTTCTAGTCTAGAACAAAAGGCTGAAACTTTGCGGTGAAGAAATCGGCGATATAGAGTCGCAAAAAAAAAAACGGCGACGGAGGACGAGTCGGCAACAGAGAGTCGGAATTGTAAACGGGAAGCAACTAGCGAGAGCGAGGGCATCCTGGTAATTTCGCAATCATACCCCACGTTGTGCGCGGCCGGTTTGTTTGTTTAGCAGCACACCGCCCCGACCCCGCCTGCCTCCCCAACTCCTCCGCAGAGCTTCCCTCTGACCCTCCGCCCCGATCGCCGGCGATGGGGTCCAAGGACCAAGAACTGGCCGCCTCGTCGGCGCCGGCGGAGGAGGGATATTCTCTTTCGTGCGCACCTGGGGCAAAGTCTTGCAGAATTCGGTCAACGGGTAAGTCTCGCCGCCGGCCTGCGCCCCCCTTCTCTTCCGAGCTCAGATCCGCCTCCAGCTCCGCCGATTCTTTCGAGTTTGCTGTTTAGAACCCTGCTTATGCTTCTCCCGCCCAGCTGATCTGATGCTCCCGCGCCCGATCTCAGCTGCTGGGCCTCGCGAATTGCGAATCGCGCTCCATTTGAGTTCCAAGCTCGCGCCTTTACTCATCCTAGTCTCACTCTCGTTTGTTAGCCTGCTTACTGATCGCACTGTCGGATGACTATCTAACTTGCTCTTCTGTCGGAACACTGAAGAGACCAGTGATCTGGTTCAAGTTAATTCCTTTTCTGGATGTACAAGCATGCAATCTCTCTAAGAGGATATGGTAATCCTTGTGTTTTTCCAATACATGCAACTTCAAATTCTGAAATTCCATGCAGATAGGGTGCACTATGCACTCAATTTTCATTGGAAAGTTTAGATGCAGATCGAAGTTTGGCATACTCCAAAATTAACATGCACATCATTTGGCGTCTCTTCACTTTACCTTGATGTTTATCCTTTCTGGGATTTGAATTCTTGTGAAATTTGCATTGCCATCGGATGTCTATTTGTCTCTCCTGTGAAGCTATTGCTTTAGTACAACAAAATCATGTCTTTACTTAAAGTATTAGAAACAATTAATGAACAGTTTTATCCTACCTGTAGGATGGTCAGCTACGAAGGTCTTGAAGTTATTAACCCAGATGGAGGCACAGATGATGCGGAAGCAGAGGCAATGAAGGGGCGATGGAAGCAGGAGGTGAAGATCAGCGATTAACAACAGTTCATTTTTTAAAACTCATTGCCACAGAAATTATAGAATCAATTCTCGAAAATAGAAGTGTGAAATCAACCTGCATGATGCTTCAGATTTCCATAAGAGAAACTAATCGCTGGAGCTTGTTTTGTGGCATCAGCATTTCTTTTGTAGGAACTTATGAACTGTTAAATTGTACATATTGTGTGTTCGGGTCTACTTTCATGCTATATGAGTGCATTTCTAATTTCTGAGGTCATCAAACAATGTACTTAAAGTTTACCTCAAATACGACTGTAATGTACATTTTTTGGTAACATTAGTTACCTACTAGGTGTCATAGTTTTTCCACTCTAATTGGAGGTCAGTATAATCATGCGAATCACCATAGTATTCTCCTCTCTAATTGGAGGTCAGTATAATCATGTTGCTCCTATTTGTCAAAAGAATATCTCGTCTGCTCGAGTGCAATATCTTAATAATGTGTCAGGTCTCAGGTGTGTATTTTGCACTCTTCAGAGACACTCCATAGCTGAATTAGTGGTAGCAAATTTGATTCAGGCATGAGATTTACATGGAACTGGTGTTGGTCATTTAGTTGCCAAAATACCATCTATTTAGTCAATTGATCCTAAGTCATCTATCTATATATCCACAGGTTTTGTCATATTTATGATTTATACGGGCACAAGGTTTGTTGCTGGCACTGTATGTCTTAGATCTGGCGATCCATAGGTCGTCTAGCTTGCTTTGTTTTTATTGATGGGTCGTGCCTTTCTTTTGGCGTTGCATAACTCTTATCTGAATGAATACACGCAGCACTCTTTCATGGCCTCTAAAAAACTTCCAAAACCTTTGTTCATCATTCATATTTGGAAAACACTGTCTGGTTAAACCGTTATTATAAAGGAGAATTTGGTGATAACTGTAGGTTCAGTCAAATTTGTTTTTATCATAAGCCCCTTAAGTTTTATTGCTAATGAGAATGAACCATTGTTTATTTGTTGGTGTTGGTTTCTATCTTTTACAATAATCTGCATCATGAATAGGTGATGAGGATTCAGTAATGACCCTCATGCTGTGCACTAAACATTTCACCTTTTATTGTTTTCTTCCTAGAGGGAACTATTACCTGATAAGGGTGCTTGGTTTATATGCAAAACAAGTAAAACGAGTCATGAACCCCTTTGTATTTTAATTGTACACCAGTATTTTGTTGATCGCTGCACTTGTATGCTGTTTTTGACACTGCTGTTGACTTACAGGACCGTGATGGTTACTGGAAGATGATGAACAAGTACATAGGATCAGATGTTACATCACTTGTTACACTTCCAGTAATTATCTTTGAGCCGATGTCGATGCTTCAGAAAATGGCAGAGGTCTGTACTCCAAAATTCTGATTTAATGTTCTTTTATATCAGTACACTTAGCCGTTCTAGCAGTGTTTCGAGCAGAGTGTGAAAATGCAATAATTAAACTACCAAGCAAGGTTTTTGAGTCGCCGAGTCAAGTCAAGTCGCCAGCCCTGCGACTCGCTGTATAGTCGACAAAAGTCGCTGTGTAGTCGCCTGAATAGTCGCGAGTCGCCCTGACTTTGAGAAAACGACTCGTCGACTTTACAACGAATTTTTAGCGACTCAAAAACCATGCTACCAAGACTATCCGCGAGTTCAAATTCACGTTAACATTAAAGCTATCAGTCCAAAAGCAGCATGGAGAGTAACAAAAGTGCCCAGACGTGTTATGTGACAAACTGAAGAAACTAAAGTGACTGTACTGCTGATTCTTGATATAAGCCGTTCATTCTTATATATCATAAAGTGTGTAGTGCTTTTAGGTGTTTGGCTGTACAAGTGGTCAACTATAGTGGGGTAAGTTAAATACTGAAAACCAGAATCCAAATCATCGCGTGAGATTCTGTTGTTAGCTGTTACAGGAAGCCGCAATAGTCAGTCATTCTTTTATTTCTCTATTTCCGTGGCCTCATATGGAGCTGCAGGCAATAAATTATCTACATATTTTTTGTAATGATTATTTGCTAATAGTTTACCTGTTTATACTAATGCAGATCATGGAGTATTCTGAACTTTTAGACAAAGCAGATGAATGTGAGGATCCCTACATGCGTTTGGTATATGCTTGTGAGTTTGCCCTACCCTCAGCTCCAACTCCACTTTAATGTTGCGTTCTGGCTGACTGAGCTTTAAATCCAACTTTCAGCTACATGGGCTGTATCGGTCTACTTCGCGTACCAGCGTACGTGGAAGCCTTTCAATCCTATCCTCGGAGAGACATATGAGCTGGTTAACCAGGGTGTCACGTTTATAGCTGAACAGGTCAGTGATGAATGTGAAATATTGGAATTGCAAAAATATTGTTGAAATGTATTTGTAGATGGCTATTGTACCATAAGTTTTCTTTAAATACCCCTTACTTTTTCCACTTCCAACTAAGGAACAAGTGTATGTAATAATGTAAACGACATTACATATTTCAAACACCCTCTTTTTGCAAGAGTCTTATAAAATAAAAGGGTCTAACTTCCAAACTATGCCTTTTTCATCCATTCTCCTTTAGTTATTTTCTCTACCTAGAAGTGGAATAGAATAATCTGGTTGAAGGGTAATGATCATACGTCTGCAAGGGAGATAGTGCATCAAGTTATTCCCAAGGGCCAACATGATCCTCTTCCCTAGGGATCCCAGATGAGGGAAGCCTAGGAGAGCCGCCAACACATGTACAGTAGTCTCACTAATTAAAATTTGTCTGTTAATTTTATTTCACAGGTAAGCCACCATCCTCCAATGGGTGTAGCCATGGTGAGAACGATCATTTTACTTACGACATCACATCAAAGTGAAGACAAAATTCTTGGGAAACTCACTCGAAGTCTATCCAATTGGAAGGTATTGCATTGAGCTGCAATTGTTTCTAGAGATATGTGTGTCCTTAAATCTTTTGTAAAAGCTTATGGACTAAAAAATATTGTGTTAAAGGTTCTATAGAAACCATTTATTTAAATCTAACTCCTGAATGTTGTTGTTTCTTCATCACAGGACTAGAGTGACACTTAAAAAATCTGGTGTAGTGTTGGAATTGATACCACAGCTGACAAAGGTCAACAACTTGATATTTGGGCGCACATGGGTAGACTCTCCTGGAGAGTTGATCATGAACAATCTGACAACTGGAGACAAAGCTGTGTTGTATTTCCAGCCATGTGGCTGGTTTGGGTATGATAATATTGACTTCCCTGTTCAGTTTACAGTTTTGTAGTAATTATGTTAAACGTTATTTACCATGACAATGGATGCGGTCTCATATTTGTAGGCAGTTATTTCATACAGAAAGGAACAGACAATTCATTCTAGTTCATAATCCTTTGCTTAGGCTTGTCTCAATCTACTCTTTATATCAGGGCTGGTCGATATGAGGTGGATGGGTATGTATATAGTGCAGCTGAAGAACCAAAAATGATGTTAACTGGAAAATGGAACAAGTCCATGAGTTACCAGCCATGTGATCAGGAAGGTGATCCTCTGCCAGGAACTAAGCTACAAGAGGTACAGCTTTCTTTCAGTATTTGTCAGTAGGGAATATCTTATATTGAGGCAACCCCGCATCATATTTGTGGTTATTAACTGCTGCTCAAATTTGTACTTACCCAGGTCTGGACAGTCGCTCCTACTCCACCAAATGACAAGCATCAGTACACATACTTTGCGCACAAGCTAAATAGTTTTGATACGGCGCCCAAGAAGCTATTGCCTTCAGACTCCCGATTAAGGCCTGACAGATATGCCCTTGAGAAGGGTGACATGTCCAAATCCGGTGCAGAAAAGAGCAGGTAATTTCACATTTCTGTAACTTGCATAGCTAGTGTGGCGGTTGACACATGAACTTTCCGAATTAAATTGAAATTTGAGGATGGTGGCTTGCTTTCCAGTATTCATCATCTAAAGTTTGTGTTCATGGACGCTTTCAGGCTCGAAGAACAACAAAGAGCTGAAAAAGAACCCGGGAAACCAAGGGAGAGCAGTTTACCCCGAAATGGTTCAACATGACGGACGAAATTTACCCCACTCCGTGGGGTGATCTGGAGGTGTATGAATACAATGGCAAATACCCCGAGCACCGGGCTGCCATAGACAGCTCAAGTATCACCGAGGAGACAGACGTGAGCTCCATCGAGTTCAACCCATGGCAGTATGGCGACTCGCCTTCCCAATGATTTCAGAGGGTCTGAAGCTACCATCTTATTTTATCACTGAAAACGCTTCCAGGCCTTGCATTGTGCTGATCCATCATCATTTCGTGCCTTGTAGTATTATGACCTTCCCCTTTCTTTCCTCTTCATGCTATTGCACAGTTCAGGATGTGATTGTGTATTTGATGTAGTCCATATACTGTTGTCGTAAATCTAGAAGAGGTTGGAAATTTTCTTTGATCCATTGTTTTGCGTTACCTCGTGTTCACATCAGCATGATAGTCAAATGCAATGCAATGCAGCTTGTGGACTAAATACATTTTGCAAGAATCTCTGAAGGGGTTCCCAGTTTCAGTGGGAAATAAAATTAGGAACATTCTTGCGACCCAAGTTGGGCCCTTAGTCCCTGCTTAGAACACGAGTGATATTTTCCTGAAACCTAGAGGCATCGAACCTGGGCAAGTCCACTACCTTGTCAGTGTTCTGCTCCAGGACTGAAAGCACGGCAATGGCAAACATACATTCCCTGCACAGAGAGAGAGGGAGCCCTGTGCAGATTGAAACATGCCGAAGCTGCAACTATTGGGCTTCGGAAGCGTGTACTTGGTCTGATCGATCTGATAGGCGGGCAGAGTTGTTGATCGGATGATGACAGGCAGTTGTGGGTCATTGTGTTGGATGGGGGCGGCACTAATGGCGTCGGGCGGGTGATGAATGCGATGTTTTGGGTGGCCCTGCGTGCCTTGGTGCCTTGCAGCCCCCGCCGGCCCAGGCTTTACCATTATGGAAAGGCGCTCCACGGTCATGTCCATAATCATAAACTTGGATCAGTGGCTGCAAGAACCAGTTCCTAAAATGTAGCCTCAGGATTCGCTTGGTGCCGATCCAAATGTGGACTGTGGAGAGACTGCTCAGTTTCATGTCTGATTCTCTACCGGCTGTGACAACAGGTTCAGAACTGCCACAGCCTGATGAATGATCCATTCGAAATCCTCTGAAAAGAAAGAGAGAAATGAGAAACATGAAGATAAAGGTCACGTGATGGAGTAGGGATTGAACGAATGGGAGCCGGCCGCCACTTGTCGGCTTGCCATGCGATCGGATCAAGCGCGAGCGAGTGGCGTCCGCGACGCACCTGTCCAGTTCAAGATCAGTTCTGCTAAGCCAAAGCCGCACGCACACGCACGGCATGCATGCGCGGACAAGCTCCGCGGCGGGTGCCCGTGAAATCTTCCTGTTTTCATCACAAATTGCCATCAGTTACAGGCACTTTCAGGGCGATTAATCTGGTTGTACGTGTTCACAGGCAGGTGGGCACTGCGAGTCCGATCCGATCCAGCAAGCCGGGAGCGCCCGCCAACAGTCACTCTCTGCTCTAGCTGGACGGCCACCATCCATCATCTATATCTATCTATCCATCTCTCCCAAGTTCCAACCCAAACCACTTCTCAGTCAGGGGCTCAGCTCCCGGAGAATGAGTGAGTGGACCACTTCCTCTCCCCCAACCTCTTGGGTCGGTGACTGACCCCTCACTCTTTCCCCACCGATTGAGACGCTCCGCATTTTCTTTCTCCATCTAAATAAAAACAGTCGCCATCGCATGAATCACCGCATGAGAAAAGGAAAGAAGCAAACGCGGGGATGAACAGAGAGCGCGTTCGATTCGTAGTTACAATAAACCCACACACATTAGCACATGCATACAAAGTTTGGCGGAAACCAATCAGAGGTGAGGAAGGGGATGAAAGCCAAGAAGTCCCTCTATCTATCTTCGGACAGAAATGCACCGGCCGGGGGACCAGCCGCGTGCGGCGCTAGCATATACCCCTCCGGTTTTAAAAATGTTTTGAATGCCACATGCGTCCATGTGTACTTGGATTATTGGGTGGCTCCAGGGCAACTTGGATGGATCATGGATGAGGAGATGACGCATCTGTGTCCTCTGTCCATTGGGGGAAAGAGAAGATCAGGCAATTGTAGATAGATACTGATATACACTAGCCTTGGGTCTCTGGCTAGCTATTACTACTACTAGATCCCAATGGCTTCTTCTGAGGCAGTGCTACTCCAGTTTCATAACTATCTGATACAAATGTACCTGCATGAATTAGCTCACTCGACTACTCAAGTTCTCTACTTGTCATGTTTCAAGATTTTGCAAACATATTTGTAGCGTGTAGACAGTCAGATACCTCCTGCATTCATGCTCGTCGGTGTCCGAAACATGCCATGGGCAGCATTTGTTTTTTATCTACTGATCGTAGTAGTATACCGTTAGATGTGGGGCCTGAAAAAAATGGAATCTACGCATGTAACACAACACGAACCAGGCTGGTAATCACGCATGCATCTGGTCTGGGCCTTAATCCGGATGCAAAAGCAGCCACTTACATTAACATTAAGCAGCTGCTTCCTAGAAGTAGAACCCACGCCTACTTGCACTGGCTGTACACTGTACTTTGCTCTCACTAGTCACAACATGTCAATTTAGCTGTAAATTCCTCTTTTCCCTTACGAAACAGACGGATTGGATGTGACCCAAGGAAAGCATATACCTTCTTCTTACGTCTTTTTCTTTAAACCAAGAAAAGAATGTGTGAGGTCGGCCAACTACTCTTCAACTGTACATTCAGATTTCAGGGAGATTTAGAGTGAGCTTTACATATACTGATCCTTTCGTCTTTGCAATTTTAATCCACATTTTCAACATGATGTGCATTTTGGACAAAGTGTAAACTTGTGTGCTTAAGCTTGCTGTATGGCATGAAAAGAAACTTCCAACAAAAACCCAAAGCCTTTTTTTTAATGTTTTACAAGACAAACAACTTGTTCAACGTGAGATGATTACAGCTCTACCTCAAGCGTATCGATCCATGTGAGCCCCCAACCTGGCTGCATTTGCACAGCACAAAAGAAGAGTTAAAAGGTAATTGGAGATAAGAAAAATATAAATTATTTGATCCTATGTGCTGGGGAGAAGCGAGAACTACGCGTGACCTGTTCCTCCAGGAATCAACAACCTGTTCTTGTAGAGTAGCATGGGGGTAGCATGTGACTTGAGGCTTCCTTCACATGACGCCTTACTTTTCTTCTAATCAAATATGAAATGGAACCAGTCTTGTAATTTTGTAATCTCTTGTCTTTGCTTTAAAGAACAAATTTAGTTATTTGCCAATTGGGCATTAGTATATGTCGAATTATAGTATCTGTGAAAAGGTTGCGGGGAATTTGGAGGAGTATATCCATGCTGGGTTGTGTAGGGCAGTTAGGTTGCTCTCTTTGTTAATCTCTCGCCACCATCGGCGTTGGTGGATAATCTTAGGTAGGAACTAGCTAGCTATTAGAAGGTAGCTCTCTAGATCAACGTGAAAAGTCACCAGTGATAACGTAGCTAATCCAATTTTAGGCTGATGGTAACCTATAGTCACTAAGAATGTCAACTTAGTAGCTAGTTTGCCTACAATATGCTCAGGAAAAAGGTCAACGAAAAAGGGTTCTACTTTTATCGGTAAACCCCCCAATCATAGTGGTAGATCCATAAATTGACAAGGTCGACAGCCTGATCTGTCATGGTTTTGTGCAGTAGTGTAGTGTGAGTTCTCGCACACCGACGCTAATGATACCAACAAAGTCACATCATCCGAAAAAATCTCGTCTTAATTTTAAACTGACAAAGTTGAGATGGGAATAGATTATGCACCCACAAGGGCAAGATCCTCCACTGCTCCGAGCAACTACTAGGAAACCCCTTTTCGATAAGCATGTGATGAGCCACTAAGCCCACACACCTCCCATGTGAGTGAGCCATGTTCACTTGTTAAACCCTTTCCTAAACCCTCCTACCCCAATGATCCAATAGCACATTTCCACTACATATATATATGAAGACTAGACAAAATAATAATTGAGATAGTGTAGTAGCAGCAGCACTAATCAAATAGGCACCACCATTTCCATCTTGTCTTGGTTGGGAAGTTGGTGAGAGTGGCAGCTACTGCTCCGCAAGGCAGACAGCCAATGTGATGCACGCCTCATTATTCCCTCTCTCCCCAAGGATGGGGCCCTAATCAGATGGAGGATTCCCTTAATGATTAGCTAATTTGTTAAGAAAACCATCGATCGGTAGGATCTTGTGAACTTGGTGTGTCAGTGAGGCTGCTCTCCCACCTCCCATAAATTAATTGCACATCGCATGTTACTGTTGATCATTGTGTAGTGTAACATTCAGTATGGAAATCCTCAAGACATACTTTTGTACCGCAAAGTGCTGTTCTGAATTACTACTGAGAAGTGAGAAGTGATGTTCTGAATTACTACTGAGAAGTGCTGTTCGAATTGATCGATTTGGAAGTAGCAGAGTCTCAAGAGGGGACTACATAACCGAAGTGTTAGTTTCAAAAAATACATAACCGAAGTGTTGTGTTATTGTTGTTTTGTTTTTGGAGATGAAGGTTGCAGCCAACCACCAGCCGATTCTGACCATCTAACAGACGAGCTGTCAAATCCAGGCTGCTTGATCAAGCTGACGATAGATCAAATTCACTCGGTACTAGAGAGACTTTGAGCGGTGACGGTGACCTTTCCCATTGTTTGAAGCTTCCTATGATTGCGGTTAGATCAAACATATTCATCACAAACTTGCATGTGGCCACCCCTAATATACGTAATTCCATCTGCATTTTGTTACCTGTACTACAGTCACAGCTACTACATCAAACAGATACATGTGGACACCAAGGAGGATGTGATGTAGTATTCGCTGGTACTACTTGTTTTCTCCTCTATATCTCCCTGTTCATGTGGTACTCATATGAGTATCTACCAAGACCTCCATCACTACAGATCACACTAGACATTTGAGAGAGAGGATCGAGAGCAGATTCAAAGGTCCACTTTGGGGCGGGAGAGGTGGTCCTGGAGGCGCCCACTTTAAATACATGTTTTGTTGGGCACTTGGACTTTAGAAGCAACCGGTTAATGGCCAGAAATAAAGATCGGAAGAGGATGGATCTATACGCCACGGGACAGCGATTGGGGCATTTAGGGCCCGTGCTTTTTCGGCCTCTACACCCCCATCCCCTAGATACGAAGTCCCCCATAACCAACTACCCAAAACCTAACTGCAGCGTGCCTCACGCGTGCATTTGTGTGGCAGGAACAGAGCACAGCCTCCTTTTTCTGGAACTGGAAGTGCTCTGTTTCTGCCCTGCGGACGAACCTCCTTTTGGAACGCTCCAACTTGCAGTGCAGGAGACGCTTTCCTTTTTATTCTAGGAGAGAGCCGCCCGACGGCCCGGGGAATATACTCCGATGGGATTGTTACCAGTTCGTCATCCTACGTAGCTGGGTGCCAGTGGTGCTGTGCATGTTGCATCGGCATCGTTGAACCAACTTCCCGCTCCAAGTGTAGTTTCTATATTGTGCTGCGGTGGTCTCGTAGGGTTGAGAATTCGTCTTGGTTTTAACTTTTCAATGTACCATATGTATGTCCTCCCTGTACTAAGCAACCTAATGATTACTGTCCCCGTGGACCACCACAGTTAACTAAACCATAGTATGACATTTTTTGTTATGCTTTTTTTTTGTTTGGCAGTAGATGCTTTAGGCCTTATGGGTTGAATCAGGAAACCAGGGCGACCGGTGGGCGGTGGACGCTCCAAGAGGAAGGGCCTTGGTTTTGACGGTCTGGGGTGGAAATTTCTCGCGTCACGGTCGACGTGCCCTTTAGGATTCGTGGTGGTGGCCCTGGGCTCTGATGCGGCTCTCATGGTCTGCGAATGGTCCTATTGTGTGGCAAGGGTGGTGGGACATCCATGCCGTGCGACGTGGATTGTGGATCTTGGGGCGACAACTCTGGGGGTGGTGATGGTGGTCTTAGGGCAGCGGAGCGGCTAGAAGTCGAGCGACAACCTAGGGGTGTGAGCACGTGCGTACCGTGTGTGGTTGTGTCACTGGTGTTTGGTCTAGGGCAGTGAGCCTCTCACAAGCTCATAGTTGGACAAACGATGGTGTTGGGTTGCACAGGCGACAAAACCTTCTTTGTGGTTTGCTGGCTTCATCGATGCTGCACGAGCGGCCCAAATCTTCTCCTGCCACGATAGGGCTAGCATTTCTCTCCTTGTAGCGGTGTTAGCGGCGGCCAGTCGGAGTAGAGGGTTTGAGATTTTTTGGACGACGTGTTGGTGTACGATGCTCTTCGTGTTATACTCTGAGAGGCCTGTTAGAGCTAGACAATGTGAGTTTGTTCAGTATCCGTTTCTTAACGAAAAGATGGAGCTCCTCCTACTAACTACTCGAAAACTCAGGGCAGCTACATTTTTGGATGACAAGAAGACATTTTACAGTATATATCTAGCTTGTGTATTGTACATATCACTTTGAACGGTGCAACCGTGTGCATTATTTTGATGCAGAGGTCGGGGGTGCTCCCCATTTCGAAAAAAATAATCTAGCTTGTGTATATTGTGGCCCGGTTAATTAATTTGATTTTCTTAACATACTTCATTTTTATATGAGAAAGATAATACTTGACTTTTTAGTTTTAAAATCTGCATGTGATTGTTTCATCTAAATTTTTGTCATATAAAAAACTTGATTATAGCTAGCTTAGGTGGGCAATGCGAAAGATGTTACGCAAGAGACCAGTAGTAAAGGCCACATGGCCAGCTTCTAAAGGTTGTCTTCCACAGTGGTAAAGAGAAGAAAGGTTCATGAGAAGAGAGGGGGAAAGCGGGAGGAGAAGGTGAAGTGCAGCCGCAAGTTGCAAACCGCATGCATTCCGTTTGGACTCTGAACTACTGCTGCTTTCCGTTGGCTTGCCAACCTTACACGTCAAGCAAGATCGTAGACCCACGTTTTCTGCGGCCGGCCACGACGCACCGGATACCATGGAGACCGCCATGCCACCGACGGGTGACCACCGCTGCGGTGAAGCTTTGCCTGATTTCAAGCGTAGAGGGGGAAATGCATTGAATCTAATTTCCAAAATAAACATGCAGTTTTACATGAATTACTCTAATACACTGCATCTTGCACTACAATGATCTTCGTACTCAATAAGATGATGCAAAGCTGTATTCGAAAAAAATAGAATGCGTCCAAAAGCCATAAACCCCTATTCGCAAAAAAAGAGAGCCATAAACCCCTAAATGGGTGAAGTGATTAGGCAGCGTGCACAGCCGCCCGAATCCTATCCTACGTTGTAACGAGAGGATAAAAAGGAAAGAGATTTCCAAAGCAAGACTGTACTTCAGGGCGATTCCTAGATGAGCTTTTATGGGTGGTTTTGAACGTATGGATCATCGAAACAAAAGCAAAGGACCCAACAAGGGTTGGTTGGCATCATTGCGTGGTGGTATAACAGCAAAAGTGAAAGACGATCGATCGACCGAGGTCCCTTTCGGAGAACGTTTGGCATCTTTGGCGTTTTACCCTCTTTGGCAAAATCCCATGGGGTGTTCACGTGCAGGCAGGTGCGTGAGGTTCTCTTCCCAGATATATAATTTTGTTTTTATGTTTGTTCTCTTGTTTGAATTTTCTTGTTCGTTTGTTTTAGCACGTAATGTGTTGTAAGAAACAATCTACAACTTGACGACTCAGCTTATGTATAATTCTTCTGCGGTTCTGCCTCAGCCACGTCACGTAGCACATCAATAGAATATACCAAAACCGAGGAGAACATTGTGGACAGAATTGGCGATGAAAAACATATATAGAGGGAGGAATAAACCCGTCCCTTTTCTGGATCAGACAATCAATCTATATATATATGAGGACTGGAGTTGCACCTCTTATCATGAACAAGGTCATTTTGGAGCCACACATAAAGAAAATCGAGCAACAATATGCATGAGCAACGAGGGCGATTCATGTGGAACTTTTGTTGATCGGCATTCGACAGTGCTCATACATATTTCAGCAAATCAAAAAAATGAACCCGAATAAAAAAAATCATTATGGGCATACTTTGACGTTGGTATCGTGCATCCAAATTACTCTTGTACTCCCTCCGTTCTAAAATACTTGTCTTCCATTTATCTAAATTTGGATGTACCTATATACAAAAACATGTCTAGGTACATCCGAATTTGGACAAATAGAAAACAAGTATTTTATAACGGAGGGAATATATAGTACTCCCTCCGATCCATATTAATGGGCATAGTTTTGTCTAAATTCATATGTATCTAGTTAAGTATTTAGACTAGATACATGTGTATCTAGACAAAGTTGTGCCCACTAATATGGATCGGAGGTAGTATGTGAATCAGCAGTTCAACTACCGCAACTTTGTCACAGCTACATATACTCCCTCCGTTCCAAATTACTTGATTTGGTTTTGTCCAAATACGGATGTATCTAGACACTAAATAAGTATAGATACATCCGTATTTAGACAAATCCAAGTCAAGTAATTTGGAACGGAGGGAGTACGAGATACGACCTTGACACCAAGAACCGGTCATGCATGGGGTGATGGGCAGGAGCACGACGTTGCTGGGTAGTACGTTCTTTGAATTCTGAGATCCACCCATCTGGATCATGTGACGCACGTTGGCGATTTCCATGCATGCATATCCATCCATCCTGGCCCACCGACGAGCTTGGGCCTCACCGCTCATGCATGCGTGGTCTGCCTCTACGGACCCACGCCCTTTCCGCCGGCCTCCTCTCTTCCAGGACTCTCAGCTAGCTGCAGCAAGATCCAACCGTACGTACGTCTGCACGTATCAGCCTGCTGGCCCTATCTTCTGGCCGTAAAAGAAGAGAGAAAGGGTAAGAAACGAGCGTCATAAGTATGTGTAAGTACATGTTCCGCGCGTGCATGATCCAGTTTAATTTGTGTCAGCTCATGCATGCATGATGCCAGCGGATGCCAGGTCGGCCGGGTCCCTCTCTGCTCTCTGCTCTGGACCTCTGCTTCGGTAATGGATCAGACTGGTGTTAATTTGCCGAATTGTCCGATGCATGGCCATGCATACAACATGATTCATGCGGCTGACGGGCGTAACAAGAGCATCTCCAGCACACCCAATAGAGCAAGTGCTATTTGGAGCGTTGTATTGGGAGCGTCTCGCCCCACCGGCCGCTCCCAATAGTAAAATTTAAATCAGTTCTCTCTTAAATAAAGACAATTCTACTACTGTTTGAATCAAGTTAGAGCAGGGTACCTGACAATAGCAAAGTCAGATTGGAGCACACCAAATGCCCCCTCGACATCCTTCCTCGCACCCTCCTGTTCTGCTGCAAAATGAGATTGCTTGTTACCTAGAGGGTCGGAGAAGAACTTGACAAATGTAGACCATCTTGAATAGATGTCATCTGCTTGATAGTGCCCCTTTTCATACCAATGGCCATTGATCTCATAGTTGCATGGTGGAGCATGGCCATCAGCAAGTCGGCTAAAAACCCTTAGGCATTGCAGCACGTTGATATCATTGTGAATTCCAGGTATACCAAACAAAACGTGCCAGATCCCCAAATCATGATCAACAACAGATTCAAGTACGATACTGCACGGAATGAGAAGAGACGACAGACAGAGCGATGAGGAGAGAGGGAATAGTCGCGCCGAGCCTAGTGCGGGTGGAGGCGTTGTCGACAAGGGGGTGGCAGCGCCAACGATTCAGTAGACATGGGAGGAGTTCAGGCCGCAAGGTATGGTGGGGAAGAAAAGAAATGGTTTGCGTCGCTGCCGTGTGGTGCCCGCCCTTCAGGATCCGACGTGGCGGAGTTGCCGCGGTTTGCCGTCACGCCCGCTTGCCTTCCAAAAAACAGGGAGCGAAGCGGGGTTGCCGGATGTTCTATGGGGTGTGACGTCAACTTTTGATGTATTAAGCTCGCCCCTGGGGTGTCGCTTTATTGTCGGCGCGTCCAATAAGCCAATTGGAAGCGCTATTGGGCACCGCTAGAGATGCTCTAACAGGAGCAAACGTTTGCTAGCTTAAGATAAGCAAAGCACTCACTAGTAGAAAAAATGGGCTT
Organism: Poa pratensis; assembly: GCA_947311845.1. Classification (NCBI taxonomy): domain Eukaryota; kingdom Viridiplantae; phylum Streptophyta; class Magnoliopsida; order Poales; family Poaceae; genus Poa; species Poa pratensis. The sequence continues at coordinate 28,426,766 of CAMZMU010000064.1, forward strand.
CGGTTCGGACCTTTAGTCCGGCAGAAATTGGAATCGAGACTAATGTGAACATTAGTCCCGGTTCCAACAGTAGTACTACCTAGGTTCGCGCATCTCTTTAATTCTCGTTTCAATATCATTATCATGCTTGATTATTATTTGATTGAATTCTATTCTCATATAGTGGTGCCTCGAACAACCACAGGGGAATAATTTATGTGCATATTACGTTTGCGAGTTCATTCATATGAGGACCAATGAGAGACACAGAACTCAAAGACAAAAGGATGTACGTAAACATTATTCACAATTTTATTTTCTTACCATCAATTGTGTTGAGTTTCATTCATAATTTTTTTATGATGATTTGATATATATATACACACAACTCATATATTCATATTGATCTCCTTCTTTTAAAGATGGCAAGGAAGCAGAACGCGCTCCTACCAGAGATTCGCGTAAAAGCAATTACGGAGAAATTGGCGGGATTTCTCCTTACGGAGGTCATACCTGAAACCGGAGAATACCACTATAGCGAATAATATGCCTCCATGTAGGGGGGCCTTTAGTACCAGTTGGTCAATCCCGGTTGGCCAACCGAGACTAAAGCCCTTTACTAACCGGGACTAAATCCCGGTTTTCTACTAGTGACTCGTGAATAATGGCGTGACCTCTGTGTTCTGTGATGGTGTGACTGTGTGAGTGAAGTTTAAAGCGGTGGAAAACGTACAAGGAAATTATGGTAAAGCGATATGCCAATAGATAGGTGGGACATACATGCACTGCATTGCCCCTGGCACGCCCCCGCATCTTCTGACGGTTAGGCCCCATGGTTCGTGTCGGTTTTGCTTGTCATGTACTATACCGTACTTTTGTTACGTGCTTTGCACTTGCGTGGATCACATGCATGTAAGCCTGTTCACGATTTGGTTTGAAACCGTTCAAACCGCTAACCCAAACCGCACCGGACCAGTTAGGTAGTTTAGCATGGTTTCGCCAGTTTCTAGGTTCAACCCGTACAAACATAAAGAGCGGTGCGGTTTTAGACAGACTGGAACCGGTGGAAACCATCTGGAACCGTTGAGATGCAATCCTTTCTTCCTCATCGAGTAGAAGAGCTTCAGCGGAGGCACCGCCATCTTGGGGCACGTACCCTTGGGTCTTCACCGGCGCAGACGCCTTGGACGCATTAGTAGGGAAAAGCCTACTAGTAGCGTGCGGTTTTTGCTTACTAGTAGCGTGCGGGCGCACGCTACAATAATCACGCTACTGCTAACGGTTAGTAGTAGCGTGCACCCCGCACGCTACCAGTAAGTGCTTACTAGCGTGCGCTTAAGAATGCACGCCACTAGTGAGGTGAATACTAGTAGCGTGCCAACAGTCCCGCACGCTACTAGTACATTTTTGGGGAAACAAAAAAAAATCTAGATCTAGTCTCCGCACGTCGCGGCCGATCTGGATGCTGCTGCTGCTTGTGCGTCCACGCACGGACACGGGAGACAGGAGGGAGAAGGACGGCCGTCGGTGGTGAGCTCGGAGAGGATCCGCGGCGACCTTGTTCGACGGCGGTCACCAGGGAAGGCGGAGGAGAAGGTCGTCGGCGTCGGTGTCCACGGAAAACAGGGAGCGCCGTGGTGGGCGAGGTCGGGGAAGAGGAGCTACCGGAGACGGCGTCGGGCATGAGCTTCGCAAGGTCCAGGAGCGGCGGAGCTTGGGGAGCCGAGGGCGGCGCTCGGGAGCAGCTGTGAGGAAGGCGTCAGGGACGAGGAGAGCAGCAGCCGCGGTGGCCATGGCCGTGGATGGCGGCATGGGCTAGAGGATGGCGACATTGAGCTAGAGGACGGGAGGAGCGACAGAGAGAGGAGAAGCTCGTCGGTCGTCGGGTGGACACGCGGGAGATGAAGGGGAAAGTGGGAGTCGGAGAAGAAAGGGAAAGTGGGGGTGCTGGCTTAAAGTAGATCTCCACGACTTACTTGTAGCGTGCGGGTCGACGGGCACGCTACTGGTATCTGCGTACTAGTAGCGTGCCGTCTACAGTGCACGCCACTAGTAAAATGGACCATGTGCGCGTGCTGCCAGAAAGTACTAGTAGTGCGCCCTTTAACCTGCATGCTATTGGTATCTAAGTACTGGTAGCGTGCGCCGCGCTACCGCACGCGACTAGTACTTTCTGGTTTGGGGGTGGTCTCGACAGAGGGTAGTGGTAGCGCGCGGCACTGTACCGCACGCTACTACTAGTTAGTACTAGTAGCGTGCGCAGTTTCCGCACGTTACTAGTACTTAGTAGTAGCGTGCTGCCTATTCCGCATGCTACTGATAAGTATGCCTCTATAAGCTTTTCCCTACTAGTGTACGATGTCGGCGCCGCTGCCCCTTCTTGCCCTTTCGCATCAGCTCCGTGGGCGATGACGGCTTCCTGTCCGTGGTCGCGTGGCTCCGTCGCTAGACAAGAACATGGGCGACGTGTCCGACGTGCGCCTGGACCGCGCCCCGCGTTGGCTCTTGCTGAGCAGCTCACGCGCCAGCCCCGGCAGCGCCGGCAGCTGCTGCCTTTTCTCTGGTCGCCCCGGGCTCGCCCGCTCCAACGACCCCGCACCTCAGCAGTCGTCAACCTCACCGGCAAGCTCCCCATCAGGGGCGGCGCCTGCGCCCGCGCCGTCTCTCTCCACCTCGGCGCCCACGACGGCCTCCGCCCGTCCCCTTCCGCCGCGGCGACAATGACGCCGACGGCGGCGCCGGTTGGAGGCAGGGAGGACTACAAGTACTCAGAGGAGGAGGAGTTCCAAATGCAGCTCGCTATGGCCTATGGCGCTCTCGGCCTCCAACAGCGACTTCGTGGGGGACTGGGCCAGCGGCGGCCGCGGGGGAGCTTAGGTGGCGGCGGAGACCATGTTTTCCCCCTTCACCTCGCACGCATACGAGACCGGGACGGCTGTTCAACTGGTGCCAAACCGTATACACCGTCAAACCGACCCGCACCAACCCGTGAGATCACATCCTATCTAACCTTCTAAACAAAACCAAACCAATTAAAACAGCTGCCTGACGGGTTGGTTTGACGAACCAGATTAAACCGTTCTAAACCGGGAATGCACAGGCTTACATGCATGGACGTTACTACGTCTGGACGGCGTGCATGATGCAATTTTAACTCGAGATCAGGAAGCAACGTACAGTATGTATGTAGCGTTAGGTAATTGTAGTCGTCATCTCGTCGTGGAACCGTGGTACGATAGCCCACCTAAATAAGAACTGGCGCAATCATATATGGAAGAGTTAAATTGCGCTAGTGTAGAATTTATGTTCTACTGCAGCTACGACAATCGTACGAACTCTAGTTAAAACCCGGACATGCGAAAACATAATGTACGTCGTTATTTACGAATGGACAGCTAAAACATAATGTACTGTAGTGCTTTGATAAATCAGAAAAATAATACTGTACTATTTAATAGACATGCGAAAAGTGTAAAAATCGAATTAACACAAAGTTGTCATCGGTGACGACGTAACATCACGATCGATGAACCCATCACAAGATGTGGGATATGCCCATGTTACCGAATGATTCCACGCTAATTTTTTTTTAATAATACATTTTTTAAAAAAATTCCACAAATAATAGCCGAATTTGCACAATTGCAAGAATAATACGGCGTCAGTTTCGGCGAAGCCGATAGGAGCTTGTCGGCGTCGGCGAAGCCGATAGGGCCTTGTCGGCGTCGGCGAAGCTGATAAGGGGCCTTGGTGGGCCAGGCCCACGGTCGACAGGCCTGTCGGCATGCATGCGCATGCAGTCGGCTTCGCCGATGCTGATTAGTCCTTATCGGCCTTGGCGATGTGGACTGCTGCATGGATTTTTTTCCCCTCCATTTCTGCTTCCCGGGAAGACCAGTTCCCGCAATTTTTTCCCGCCTTCGACTCTCCCGCCAATTTTAGTCGCGCCACCTTTTCCCGCGCATTTCTTCCCGCCTTTTCCCATGCCCAAAGCAATTTTTTCCCGCCTTCGACTCTCCCGCCAAATTTTTCCCGCCATTTCTGCTTTCTGGGAGAGTCGAAGGCGGGAAAATTTTGGCGGGAGAGTCGAAGGCGGGAAAAAATTGCTTTGGGCATGGGAAAAGGCGGGAAGAAATGCGCGGGAAAAGGTGGCGCGACTAAAATTGGCGGGAGAGTCGAAGGCGGGAAAAAATTGCGGGAACTGGTCTTCCCGGGAAGCAGAAATGTAGGGGAAAAAAATCCATGCAGCAGTCCACATCGCCAAGGCCGATAAGGACTAATCAGCATCGGCGAAGCCGACTGCATGCGCATGCATGCCGACAGGCCTGTCGACCGTGGGCCTGGCCCACCAAGGCCCCTTATCAGCTTCGCCGACGCCGACAAGGCCCTATCGGCTTTGCCGACGCCGACAAGCTCCTATCGGCTTCGCCGAAACTGACGCCGTATTATTCTTGCAATTGTGCAAATTCGGCTATTATTTGTGCAATTTTATTAAAAAAATGTATTATTAAAAAAAAATTAGCTGATTCCACAACGTTCATTCGTTGGCGCTTCACCTGTTGCCGTATATAAGTGGGCACCCACCAGCGGAGCACTTGTACCGCGCCCTCAATCTCCCTCCGGCCGGTCATGCACGCACGCGACTCGTGTCAAGTCACGAACTCGCACAGAGCAGCCGGGGAACTCGGACCGGGATACGATTCTTGAGAAGCCACGACATCCCCCGTGAATCCTACCTGTCCTCCCACGTGTCTCCCGGCGCGGACCCCACGTGACGCTTTTCCGTTCCCGACCCAAAAACTGGCACCGTAGAGCAGCAGAAACAGGTGCCTGCTGTGTCGCACGCGTCACGTCACGTCACGTCTGCTACGAGGCCCCCACGCGCTGCCTGCCTGCAGATTCCCCTTCCGTTTTCCCGGGCCCCACCACCACCACAACGCGTGACGCCACAGGAAAAACCGATCCTTATCATCTCCCAGCTCCCACTACTCCCTCCGTTCCAAATTAGATGACTTCCATTTGGAGAATTGTGGATGTATCTATACTTGTAACATGTCTAAATACATCCACATTTGTACAAATAGAAGTCATCTACTCCATCCGTTCCACAATATAAGATGTTTTAGACTTTATACACATTCATATGTACACAAATGTATCTAGACACATTTCATGTATATGTTCACTCATTTTAGTATGTACTTAGACAACATGAGTAACACCTAAAACATCTTATATTATGGAACGGATGGAGTAATTTAGAACGGAGGGAGTACAAAGCATGCACACGCCGTCAGGCCCCCGACGGCACTCGTGTGGACCGCGTGCGCCGCCGTCCCAGGCTAAACGGCGGCGACCGACTAACTCCATCCACAGCGACGACGGGCACTAAATTATGCGCGGACGTCGCGTCACGACTCACCTTTCATTCGCCCAAAGAAAAGAAAAGCGCAAAAAGGACATGAATAAATCCGAATTTCTTTCTTTAAGGCTCTTTAGTTTTTTTGGACGAAGATACCTAGGGCGATATAATAATAATAATAATAATAATAATAATAATAATAATAATAATAATAATAATAGGGATAATAATAATATGAAAGTAACAGACGAAATTCGCCCTCGTTATTATCCGTCCATGCATAATTTTGTTGCGTGGGGATAACGAGGGGCGGCGAATTCCCGGCCAAAAGTTATGTGACCGGAGGAAAACGGAATGGAGCGGAGCGGAGGAGGATAGCGCAGACGGATAGGCGAACAGGAAAAGGACCTGGAGGGTGCGTACCGTGTCGACACGTGTGGTTGCTTTCCAAACCTGGTGGCGGGCCTGTCGAATGCCACAGCAGGTTTTCAAGAAACACCGGCGCCTTTTTTTCCTACCATGGTAGAGTTGTCTCGAACCACCTTTTTTTTTTTGGATAAAGGGAACCTTACCAGTTACCATGGTAACTATCTCAAAAAAAAAGAAAAATTACCATGGTAACCATCAAAAAAAAGTTACCATCTGCGGGAGCGTCCGGTAAGCTATTGGGAGCACTGGCACAAGTTGCCGACCTATTGGGAGCCGCTCCCGCCACCGGTCCCTCCCAATAGACGCTTTAAATAGATTTTTCGATCAAATTCAAATAGCGACGCGACGATCAAGTTCACACTCACAAAAGTATCACGGTCCGGCGATCATAGTACAAATCGTCGAATATGTATGGAAATTAAATGGTCGACGCGTCCTCCTGTGTCTCCAAGTCGTCCCAAGCCGAGCACGGCGTTGGCTCCGGCTCTGGCGGCTTCATGCTCGACATGGGCGTCGTGCTCGTCGTTGGCTCCACCTCCACCGTCGTGCCCATCGGCGTTGGCTCCGACGGCAGAAAACCCATCTCACACAAGATGCGCTGCTGAGAGAGCACAAACCAAGCCCTCACCGGAGAGCCGATCCCAGCGGCCATGCCGGGTCATGCCACCAGTGGCGGACGCAGCGCCCCTATTACCCGGCGCTTGCCCGGGTTTCCGGCCGGCCGGCATAGGGTATTTGTACTGTATTTATTATTTGCCAAGCCTAAAAAAATCATTCTAAGTCCTTATATTATTGTTTGCCCGGGCTTCAAAATATCCTAGGTCCGCCACTGCATGCCACACAAGATGGCGGAACAGTCGAGCTATCGCAAACAAGAACGTGCACGTCGGTTTCATGTCACAAACACAAGATGAATTAGGCATAAGATGTCGGTTTCATACCATTTCGTCGTTCTCATCGGTCGGCATTCCGTCCAACACGTCGGCTCCAGTCATTGGCGGCCACTCACATCGGCGCTTGGTCGTGGCCACCTCCTCCGCATAGCCGACGAGTCCAAGGCCGTCTAGTTGAGGTCGACGCCCAGGCTGACGGTCGCCGAGTCAAAGCCATGGTCGCTCTCACTATACCCGGGCGAGATTCGTGTCCCTCAATGCGGAGTTGCGCCGCGGCCATCAAAGTAGGCTGGGTTCGATGGCGACGCCCCCCCCCCGACGCGTTGGTGCTCCCTTGACTTGCGCCCACGCCACCGCTGAGCGCAAGCGACGCGGCGACGCGGTCGAGTTGCGCCTGCCTGCCCGCTGCACTAATGTGCGGCCCTTTCATGTCGTTGGTGAGCAGCGATCGACGATACTGCTCCTGCTCCCACGCTTCATCCGACACATCCGTTGGCGGCACACGGGATTTGCGAGGAACGAGACCGCCGCCGCCGCAACGAGCAGCGCCACGACCACGAGCAGCGCCACGAATGCACTTGACGGGAGACATCGACAACGGATGTGGATCTCCGAAGGTGGGAAAGGTGGGAACGAGGTGGGCGGGGGAGGCAGCAGGCGGGAGAATGAAAATGGATTAGGGGAGACGAAAGTGAAATAGAACGACGTTGTGTCACTGGCGGGCTGGTCCCGCCCGTCAGTATCCGACGTGGCGCGTTGCCACGGTTGCCGGTACTCCCGGTTGGCTCCATAGGAACAGAGCGCGAAGCGGGGTTTCAGGACGCCCTATTGGACCCGTCCAACAACTGTGAGGTTATTGGGAGACCCGGTGGAGGACATTTTGTTGCCGGTGCGTCCAATAACCCATTTGAAATCGCCGGTGGAGATGGTCAAAATTATCAAGAATATGAAGATGGCTGATCATATACGGAAGACCAAACTGTTTTAATATAAACTGCCACGCACATCATCGCGAATCACAAGGGTAACATCACACATCGACTAATACAAATTGGACACCGTGACACGCAAGGTTTATCCCTTACATACGTAAACACTAAGATATTGCATATTTTACAGTTTATGTTTGCCGGATGTGTAAATCCCTCAAACATAAATCGTACAATATTCGATATTTTTATGGTTTACGCTTGCGTGATCTGATCCGCCGTAGCCCACATGGTACCACAAAACAGTTTATGTTTTAGCCTATATTTATGATTTGGCATTAAAAAGTTAATATAAGTGAAATCCACTTTGTATTACGGGTGCATATGCACCCGGTATTTAAAAACACATTTTGAAATATCAAACAGTTATGAAATAAAATTTCGCAAATACATCTCAATATTATATTTCGCATAAAGTCTAAATTGTGTGGCGTATATAAAAAGAGAAAAACATGTCTCGTGAGAAGTCTTATTTTAACACAAAATTTGTCGTTTTTATACAAGCAACAAAAAATGTCGAGTTTTCGTGAAACGACTTGGTGAACGCCTAGAATATTAAGATCTATGCGTGAACATCTGTTTTGCAATTTGTGTGACATTTCAAAATGTATTTAAAATATATTGTACATAAAGTGTGCACATGCATCTAGGAGTCCCAACATCTCTTATTATATAACAAAAACATAAATCATTATTAAAAATTTAACATCATACAATACAACAATAATCCTCATTACATCAATCGTTCAAATCCGAATAACTAAAAAATGAATGAATGGTCCGAAATGGAAAGAATAGTTCATATCAGCTAGGAACAACTATGAAGGTACAAGCAGGGTTAGATCTGATTCGTTATCGACACGAAGATGTGGAACAAGTGTCGATGACGATGTTGATGAAGCCTGATGAAGATTCTCACGGCCAAGCCTGACGGCTGACAAGCAAGGATTTACCTAGGTTCGGCCCCTCATTGTGAGGTAAAGACCTACTCCTGCTTGTCTGATCTGTATATATGTATGGTTACATGGTGGCCGTAATGGCGATTGTGGTGGTGAGACGTGGTGTCTCTATGTCTATGCGAGTTGTGGATCTCCTCCCCCTATGGGGGTGCCCCTGCCTGGCTTTATAAAGCGAGTCAGGTAGGGTTTACAATGAGTTGTTATCTTGGACTACAAGTTGTAGCATCTTGGGCTTCTTTGGGCCTCTAGGTATGTTCGTCTGGGCCACACCAGGTATACCAATAGTAGGGGACCCGAAGGGTACATCCCCGTTAGTAGCCCCCGAGTGTCTGGTCGATTCGTAGAATCGGGCAGAGACTCATAACAGCATGTCGAGTAGGCGTAGTCGATGCGCCGGGTACGTTGATGACCATGTGATGTATCCATGCTTTGTGAGTTGAATTATTCCTGAGAAATCCAGTTTAGGTGTAAGAAATCCAATATTAATAAATTAGATGCTGGTGTAAGAAAAACCCGACTGAGAAATCCGGTGCGGGCTATAGAGAACCCGACTTTGAGAAATCCGGTGTGGGCTATAGAGAACCCGACTTTGAGAAATCCGGTTCGGGCTATAGAGAACCCGACTTTGAGAAATCCGGTGCAGGTTATAGAGAACCCGACTTTGATAAATCCGGTGCAGGTTATATAGCACTCGAACCGTCGGCGAGTGCGCTCCCGATGGGAGTAGTCGATCAAATTTGAGCTGTCCAAGGAGGGGCTCAACTTGGGCTCAGTCTTTGCTCCCTTGCTGCGTTGTCTGGTGCTTTGACTCGGTAGTATGTCGGGTGCGCGGCCAGTGCTCGTCGGGTGCGCGTTCAGCGTTCCCGATGGGAGTAGCCCTCGAGTGTCTGGTCGATTCGAAGAATGGAGGCGGTGGCGTCGATGGAGAAGGCTCCGGGGGTCAATCCCCGTCCCGGCAGGGTGCCAGAACAGGAACTTCTGACCCCTGAAACTTGGTTTCGGATGGCGGCGGCGCTCTGGAACTTTTCTGGGGAAATCGTCAATTGTTCTGTGAGTTTTAGGTCAGGGGCAATATATAGTCCAAAGGGCGTCGCGAGGAGGTGACCGAGGAGACGACACCACCCCAGGGCGTCGGGCAAGGCCCAACCGCGCCCTGCCCACGTGTGGGGCCCTCGGGCCTCCCCCGGACTTGTCCTTCTGGCCCATGGAGTCTTCTGGTAAAATAGGGGCCTCCGTAAATTTTCGTCCAATTCCGAGAATATTTCCAGACTAGCTTTTCTGGAATACAAAAACAGCAGAAAACAGGAACTGGCACTGTGGCATCTTGTTAATAGGTTAGTTCCAGAAAATGTATAAAAATGACATGAAGTGTATACAAAACATGTGGCAATTGATATAAAACATGCATGGAACATCAAAAATTATAGATACGTTTGAGACGTATCAACTGTGCCAATGTAAACTTGCCAATATACACAACCATAAATTCTCATGGTCTAAGGAATAAACAAGTTAATCAATCTAAGACTATACCAAATACACCATAAACTTGATCTCGTAGTATATCGTATTTTGGGTCTTCACGGTCATATTGTTGAGAAAACAATATGCTCTCATTAATAATGACATGCGTATGTCCATGACCGGAAAGCAAGGTCATCCAGTATTAACGAGTTTGTCTAAGAGACATGACAAAGGGTATAAAGGGTTCGATTATATTTCCACACGTGCGTATGTGCTCCTCTATAAATCTCACATTTATAGACCATAGCAGTTATAGCATAAGAACATAATATATTAATCATGAAACATATGTATATTTATTGTCTCTCGGGCATACATCCAACGCGGCCATTGCTCCTCCCTGCACCCGGTGCGGTCGGTGGGTCCTCTCGTGCTGGCGTTTTGCGGCAGTGGAGAGGCTGTCTTCCGCGGTAGCGGCCATGATCGGCATGGTGCACTACAAGGAAACTGCTTATAGCTGACAGCTAATCACCGGCGGGTCACGTGAAATACACGCCGGTGATTTTCTGGGAGCAAATTCCAAATCTAATCACCGACGTGGGAAAATGCACCCGCCAGTGAGACTTAGAAATCACGGGCATGTCACTCTGAGAGCCACGTCGGTGATAAGTTGGCCTGGAGGTGCTTCCACATTGTAAAACAGTACTGGCGTGGGACATGAACGACATGCCAGTATTGTCCATAGTGTTACTGGCGTGGCTTCTTCTTGGCATGCCGGTAGTACGTGGGTCCCGACCGCTTGTCAGGACGTTACCGTACTACCGGCGTGTGGATATATGGCATGCCGGTAATGTGGAGCATATCACCGGCGGGTCATATATCCACACGCCGGTAATATAGACGTTGATGGACACTACAGTTCCCACCCCACCCCCCCTCGTCTATATATAGGATCCTTAACCCTGTTGGATATATTGCATCTGAGTTGGTTTGGGTAGCTTAGCTAGTGATTAGCTGTTTCCTTTGTGTAGTAGTGGCTAGCTAGCTACTATTAATATTGATCATTAATTAGCAACATGTCGGTTGATCCTTGTGATCGTGGTTTTACCGGTATGATGTTTCATTTGGTTGTGTACGGTGCTGTAAAAATGATGAAAGGTGATAAGTGGAAAGGGACTCCACCGGTGCCATTCGATGAGTTAATTAGTAGCAATACCCATCTCACTCAGTTAAATAAGTACTAAAATGCTTCGGCAAGGCTTCGCATTATTTTTCCGCCGCCGTCTCGGGGTGGAACTGAGACAGAGAAGAAAGAACTCTCCGGCAGACAGAAATCTGCCAGGGAAATTCCCTCGGGAGGGGAAAATCGTCACTGTCGTCATCGTCATCACGGCGGGTGATACGTCTCAAACGTATCTAATTTTTGATTGTTCCATGCTTGTTATATATCACTGCCACATGTTTTTATAATGTTTTATATCATTTTGGCATATTTTATGGAACTAACCTATTGACATGATGCCTAGTGTCAGTTCCATTTTCGGCTGTCTTTTTGTTTCAGAAAAGCTAGTCGGGAAAGTTTCTCCGAATCACGTGAAAAATTACGGGAATTATTTTTACATGGAAACAAAGACGGAGCCGGAAGGGGAGCTGCAGGGCCCCCCAGCCCCCAGACGCCACCCAGCCGCGGCCCAGGCCTTGGCCACAGCTGGGGCCCACCTGGCGCCCTCCGGCGTTTCCTCGAGTCGCCCTTCCGCCTATAAATTGCCTTCGTCCCGAAAACCCTCGACGCCCGATCATTTTTCCAGAAATACGTTCGAGGCCGCCGTCATCGCCAACCCTAGATCGGGAGGGTTCTGAAGCTCTTCCTGGCACCCTGCCGGAGGGGGAGATTATCACCGAAGGCATCTACACCACCATGCCTGCCTCCGGAGTGATGTGCGAGCAGTCCACCACAGGACTACGGTCCATGGCAGTAGCTAGATGGTTATCTCTCTCCCTTGTACTCAATTGTTTAGATCTTGTGAGCTGCCTAACATGATCAAGGTCATCTATTTGTAATGCTACATATTGTGTTTGCGGTGATCCTATGAGTTATGGAGTCATGACATTATTGTTCAGTTTATTTATGATATGTTTTATTTATGATCTTGCATGTTCTCCGATGCTTGTGTATGCTTTGGCCGAAGTAATTACTTGTATCTTTAGAGGAGTATTTATGCTAGATAGTGGGTTCATGCCTCTCTTGTCTGAGCTCGAGTTGACAGAAACGATTAAGGCTTGAGATGTGCTGTTGCTACTAGGGTAAAACAACAGTGTTTATTGCTATATGTTGTAACGATTGCTTACATTACGCACCATGCTTATTGCAATTATCCGTTGCTTGCAACTTAATACTTTCGGGTGACAGGCTGGATTGAGATCCCGGGGTGGATTATTAGTCATAGATGCAGTTGGATAAATGTCTATGTATTTTGACGTAATGCCCATATTAAATGAAACGGTGAACTTTGTGTCATGATAGTATTGTTAGACACCCATGCTTTGTCAATTGCCTCGCTGTAATTTGTTTACCCGACATGTTTATTTTTTAAAGAGATACCGCTAGTGAACTGTGGACCCCGGTCCTATTTTCCTATATTGTTTACAATCGTTCCCATAGATTTTCCTAGTCATTTGCTCGCTGTTCATTTTTGCTCTTTTATTATTTTACACATATACGTTTAATCCTTTGTGTTCAGCAAGCCGGAGAGATTGACAACATCTCTGTTTCGTTGGGGCAAAAGTAGTGTGTTTGTGTGTGCGCATGTCCAGGTCAATAGCTCTTTTTGGCGCCATTGTCGTTGGCACCAAGCCGAAGCCTTCTCCAAGTCCTACTGGTTCGATAAACCTTGGCTTTGTATCAAGGGAAAATTGCCGCTACGCTGCATCATACCTTCCTCTTGGGGTTCCCAGCGAACGTGTGATCCACGCCATCAGCGGGCATCATCGGGATCATTATGTACATCATCTCCAACACACCAACACCAACACCAACACCAACACCAACACCAACACCACATCCATCTCATTTGGTTGTAACACCCAGGGTTGTACCTTGTTATATTCATTGGGATCACTCTCCCGGTATTAATTATCTCATTGTAGTTGATGCTATTGATTTTTATCGGTGAATTGTTGTTATGACCGGATTGTTACAAATTATATATCATCTCTGATCATGATCCATTTGATGTCTCGTGAGTAGTTCGTTTAGCTCTTGAGGACATGGGAGAAGTCTTGTTGCTATAGTAGTCAAATTATGTTGAGTAATATTAATGGTTTGATATTTAAGTTGTGGTCTCATTCTTTTAGTGGTGTCATGTGAACGTCAACTACATGATACTTCACCTTTATAGGACTAAGGAATGCATTGTGTATTTAGTTTACTATTTGTGGGGTTGCCGGAGGGACAGAAACCTGAACCCCGTTAGTAAATTATTGTACAAGGAGCGTAGGATCTTAAAGTTTAAGGCTGTGGTTAGATTTATTTTAATTATGTTATTGTAGTTGCGGATGCTTGCAAGGGGCATAATCACAAGTGTGTACTGGTCCAAGTAAGGCGGTGCATTAGCATAGGTTCACCCACACGACACTTATCAAAACAATAAATATTAATCAACGGTATGCGATGAATGTAACTTGACGATATTCCCGTGCGTCCTCAGGAACATTTTAGTCATCATAAGTAACACCACCGGCTTGTCTTTTGTGCTAAAAAGGATTGGGCCACTTGCTGCAATTATTCTTGCTCTCTTTTATTTACTCGTTCTTTATTTATTCGTTATTACAAAAACCCATAAAACTTGCCTTTTAGTATTTGCAGTGAAACCTTGCGCAAAACCATTTGTCAACACCTTCTGCTCCTTGTTGGGTTCAACACTCTTATTTATCGAAAGTACTACGATAGATCCCCTATACTTGTGGGTCATCAATCGCCACGAAAAATCTGAGCGGAGGTGATCTTCATTTTACCATGACTGGAGCACAACCTCGGATCAGCCTTGTCTACTTTAGCAATGATGGTTCTGAGGATGTCGTGAGTATGGAGGAGGATGACGAGAGTGCCGAGGACGCTGGCGAGAGTGACGAGGAGGACGACCCATTGAAGCACGTCGTCATTGCCCAAAAGAGTCACTCTGAGTGATCGTGAGACGGAGCGTCTTCTTCAGAGACTACCTCCCCGAGATAGCTACATCGGAGTGACTTTCGTGCATCGTCTCACGACCACTAATCTCAACGGAAATCTTACGTATGTTTCTAAAATCTCTCATCTTCCTATATTTGGTTATGTTACAATGTATTTGTTACGGGTATATGTGACATAGTTGTTTTCTTGTTTCATGTGATCGGTGCTATGTTCTTGCAGAAAATACCTAAGGCTATAGTGGAAAGCGCTGGAAGGAAGGGTCACCGCTGTTTCGTACATCACGGACAGTGACGGCCGCATTGTCTTCGGCTCTCAAGAGTGGAAGGAGTTCCATTCGCTTCGTCATTTGGAGGTTGGGCAAGCTATCTTCATCACTCTGAGTAACAACCACACACACAACTTGGACGTGTTCTTGTGCTCAACTGTCCGTAGGATAATAGTTTGCAAGTTCATTTCTAGTTAGCTAATATCACCGGCGCACTATATGGAGAGCCTAAAAATTGTGACTCATATATCTTTGTTGAATAGCGCAACTATTGACGCGGCTATTTCTTGGAATTACTTATTTCTGTTAATTTTGCTGATTATTGTCGTTCAATATGGAACCATTCGTTATATTTTTTTATTCTGACAAAAAATATCACCGGTGTGTCGGCCCTCGCCAGTGATACCAGAAATCACCGGCGTGTCATGTGGCACGCCAGTATCATTCTAGTATTACCGGCGTGGAGTCCCACATGCCGATGATCCAAAATAGCACTGCCGTGACGTTACCGGCGTGGGCGTTTCCCGTCGGTGATGTCAAAATCGCCATGCCGGTGATTAGCTGTTTCCTTGTAGTGGTGGCCAGCCTGATCTGGGCCGGAGGGCCATGGTCATGGCGAGATGCAGAGCTGTTGTCCCCGGCTGCTATGTGAGCATGGCGCCCTATGGCAGCTGCACTTTTTGGGCGCCTTCACGTCGGCTCTGCCCTTCTTGCGGCGGTCGGTGGGAGTGGTGAAGGACGGCGGTGGTGGTGGGTCTCCAGCCCTTGGCGAGATATATAGCGGTTGCTCAGCTTCGCTCTGATCGCTTCGGCGTACCTCTCTGGGGCAGCGGTGATGATTCGGGCAGCGGTTTTTGCCACGTGGTGGCGCGTGGGATATTGGTCCAGCTGGCTGCCAAGTTCGGTCGGATTCGTCACGGATATCATGATCTATTCGTCGTGTTCATCGGCTGAGCCGTGGAGGGTGCCCTCGGGACTTCGGCTTGACGTGGTGCCCAGATGCGAGGGCATTGACCCTGAATGGTGGTCTTCATATCGCGCCGATCTACAAGGAGGCTAAGCGGGAGGCGGAATTGGGTCCCGATACTTGGTTCCGTTTGTGGCCTCAGATCGTCGGGCGCGTGGGGCTGGCGTTTTGTGTGCGGGTTGGCGGTGGTGGTCTTGCCCGTGGGGCGGGTGGGTTTTTGCGACCCACAGCCAAGTGGAGGCCCTGTCTTGGCTTCTGGCCGGGACCGACGGCGGCGACGATGTTATGCGTCGTGTCCTTCTTGAAGGTGTCGTCGTAACGGTGCTCTCTCTCCTCCGCTC
The DNA here is from genome assembly GCA_947311845.1 of Poa pratensis. Classification (NCBI taxonomy): domain Eukaryota; kingdom Viridiplantae; phylum Streptophyta; class Magnoliopsida; order Poales; family Poaceae; genus Poa; species Poa pratensis. Next base: position 28,442,603 of record CAMZMU010000064.1, read on the forward strand.
GGGTTTCTCCCGGGAAACCCCAGATCCCTCTCGGGATCAGGCCAGGGCAACGCTCTTTCGTCGCATACTTCTTGGTACCTCGCCTTGGATGTCGTATACCAGCCGGAGGGACCAGTGGAGGGAGTTGGTGGTTGGCGGAGGCGAGCTGGATAACCTCGGCATTGGCGGACAAGAGGACACGACTTCGGGTTTGATGAGCTTCGGGTGAAAACCCTGCACCGGCCTAGGTTGATGCCGGCGATGTACTCATTAATTTGATCTTTATAAACAACTAACCGAACTTGTCAAATACGTTTGTTTAATGAATGTTTTACGCACTAGAAATTGGTAAAGACAAGGAAAATTATATGATTCACTAACAATGTGCATTTAGGTTATTGTAAACCATGTGACAGATCACATAATAGTCTTAAAAAGTAGGAGTATGTAAGCTTAATTCAAATATACACATCAAACACAAATAAGTACCGACTTTTTATTTTGTGTTTTATCTTACTTACTCATTAATTTTGTCCTTTAAACAAAACTAACCGAACTTCTCAATTACGTTAGTCTAGCGGATTTTTATCACACAGAATCTGTAAAAGCAGAAAACATCCATCCTTCTCTAGCATGTGCGTTTAAATTATCGTCAACCGAGACTAACTTCTCTTGGGAAGTGAACTAGGGATAAATCCTCTTGTGCATTGTGTGGTTATCTCTCAACTCTTCACTTGCTCGTATATACGTTGTAATATATTTTATGTTGCTAATTTATATTATATTTTGTCATTGAAAATATACATTGGTTTGGTCTAGTTTTAGAAAGTAAGAGTATGTATGTTACTCTTCACGGACCTATACATTTCAAACGAAATTAAGTACTACCCAGTTATTATTTATGTTCGACGTACTCATTAATTCAATCTTATAAATAAAACCAACCAAACTTTTTGATTATGTTAGTCCAATGAATGTTATCGTGCCAGAAATTAGTTGAAAATTAAAACATTTAACAGTCACAAACAATATGCGCTCGAATTATCGTAAACCATAAGGATGTCTCGGACAATAATTTTAAATAGTAGGGTTATTTTTCATCGAACTATACTTTTCAAACTAAATTAAGTACAACCATATTTTTTTATCCTACATAATCATTAGTTTGATACTTATAAATAGAATTAACCAACTTCTCAATTATCATTAGTCCCTCGCCGGATAACTAGAAAGAAAACATTTATCCTTCAGTAGCAATGTGCGTTTAGATTATCGTAAACCTTACCATGTGGGCGCCTCGTAGAGTATTTTACATAGGAGGGTTATTCTTCATCAAATCATTCATTTGAAACAAATTAAGTGGGAACAAGTTACATTCTGTATGTGACGTGCTCATCAATCCGATCTTTATAAACAAACCTAGTCCAATCAATGCTTCTCACTGCGGGAATTGGTAAAAAAGGAATACATTTAGCCGCCCTAGAATAATGCGTTTAGATTATCCTAAACCACATGCACAACTCGCATAGTAGTTTTAAATGGCAGGGTTATTCTGCATCAAACCATAAATTCCAAACGAAATTAAGTGTGAACCCGTTATCTTTTCTCCATATAAGGTGCTCGTACGATCTTAATAAACAGAGCTAACCAATCTTCTCAATTAGGCTATTGTTGTAACAAATGTTTATCATACCGGGAATTGGTAAAAAATAGGAAACCATTTGTCCATCACTAACAATGTGTCTTTATATTATCGTAAACCATATGGGCGACTCGCATAGTAGTTTTATATAGGGTTATTCTTCATCGCTATTTGCATTTCAAACAAATTTAAGTACGTGCACAATGTTTTTTTCCTGTTTTACGTACTCATTAATTCGATCTGTATTAAAAAAAAGCTAACCGATCTTCTCAATTACGCTAGTCCATTAAATCTTATCGCACTTGAAATTTGTAAAAAGAGGAAGACATTTATCCACCGCTAACAATGTATGTTTAGATTATTATAACCATATGGACGGCTCGTATAATAGTTTAAAAGAGTAGCAAGATGGATGATTATTCTTCAACCAACTATACATAAAAAAAGAGTAAGTACGAACCAATTATTTTTCTCTTCGATATACTCATTAATTTGATCTTTATAAACAAAACTAACCGAACTTCTCAATTACGTTTGTTTAATGAATGTTTTTCGCACTAGAAATTGGTAAGGACAAGGAAATCATTTATCCTTCACTAACAATGTGTCAATACATTTGTGTTTATGGTATCGTGAACAATGGGACAGATCACATAATAGTCTTAAAAAGTAGGAGCTTGTATGGTTAATCTTAGGCGAACTATACATATCAAACACAATTAAGTATCGACAAGATATTTTTCTATCTGACGTACACAATAATTTTGTCCTTATAAACAAAACTAATCGAACGGCTCAATTACGTTAGTCTAGCGAATGTTTATCACCCAGGAAATTGGTAAAAATAGAAACAATCATCATTGTCTAAAAATGTGCGCTTAAATTATCGTTAATAATATGGACGACTCGAATAGTAGTTTTAAAGAGCAGGTGTATGCGTAGTTTTTCTTAAGTAACTATACATTTCAAACTCTTTTCGATCCTTATAAACAAAGTTTGATCCTTATAAACAAAGGGAACCGCTCAATTACACTAGTCCAATGAATGTTGTCACGAGATTTGGTTAAAAAATATATTATCTATCACTAACAATGTGCGTTTGGATATCGAAGACCATATGCAAGGTCAATACAGTATATTAGTTACGTTCATATTGTTTCCAGAGAAGCAATGCTTAACTAGTTAAGAATATTTAAAGGCCATCCAAGCGCTAAAATTTACATGAACATGCTGCATTTCATTTCGCATGCATTGTGCCTTCTAAAAACAACAAAGACCACAAAGTTGTTATCTAAAAATTATCCGGCTATGGTGGCTTGAAGAAGGTCCGGAATCCCAGCACCTTTTCGAGCATCACCCCTGAACATTCTCCTCCAGCACCACACACCACCAAAACCCTTGGTAAAAAAAGAAAAAAACATAGAACAAATCCTAAATTTACCCAGGGGAGAGAGAGAGGGAGAAGCGTTAACCCCTATTTTTTTCCAACACGTTTCTCTATTCTAATAAAAACGCTCCACTAATTTAAACCCCCACCGAATAATAGGGATCACTCCTGGCGTTGGTGGTCACGAGAGACTCAAGGAACCCCGGGATCCGACGGCGCAGGACCGTTCTCACGCATCCGACGGCCCGGATAGGTGTCACGTGGCGTCCAGCAGTGGGGTCGCGGAAACCACTCGCGCCTGTAGGAGAAGAACAGGAACCGTCCTGGGCAGGGTGGTTCCTGGCCGTCGGATCGCCAGGTGGACGGCTGGGAAGGGCTGAAGCGGTCGTTGGCGTGTGGACGACCGGGTGCAGGCGGTGGGCGCGTGGGGGTTTAACCGGGAGCGGCCGGTGGCGCGTGAGGGAGGGGGTTTAAGAAGGGGAGGTTGGTTTTCAGGGGTTTTGGCGAAACCACACCACACATCCATCCACCACCAGGCCTTACCAGAGAGAGAGAGGAAAATAAATAAAAAGGTTGGGAGAAGCCAAGAAGAACGAGAGAAGCGAAGCGGACCGAAGCCAGGCGAGGGAAGGAGGAAGAATCATCCCGCCGCGTGCGTCTGGATCTCGCCGGTCGGAGGCGGAGCCCCGCAGGGTTGTCTGAGGGCGGTTGAGCGCGGTTGATCGGAGACCGCCGTGGATCTCTGCCTGTGAGGTGAGTCTGGCGACGGGATTCCGCCGAATTCCTGTGAATTGCGGGGCTCTGGGTCGGGGTCTCGCGTCCGGTGCTCGGTTTTGGGGAATTTGGGGGAGAATTCGGGTCAATTCGGGGGGGGGGGGGGGGGGGGGGGGGGGGGGGGGGGGGAATCGCGCATTTTGGAGCCATGCTTTCCAATTCGCCTCATTCTGAAGGGAATTCCGCGTCCGACTGCGTGAATTGGGCGCCGAGATCGGATCTGGCGCCCGGGGATTCGAGGGTTCTTGCTCGGTTTCGTTGCCGGTGGGGCTTGCTGTTCTCTCCCTCTTTTTTTAACCGACGCCCTCGCTTTCCTTTTGGCAGTTGCTTAATCTTCACGGATACCGATGCATGTGAGTTTTTTAAAGCCTTTTCTCTTTGATCGCTTCGCGTGCTGGTTTACCTGGCGATTTATTTTCTGCTAGGGTCCATTTCATTTAATACGGCGGCGAACCATATTCCTCTCCCCCTGAAATGTTCTCTTGATTTGGATCACGAGAGCGAGTATGATTTCTCTTTGTTCTTTCGATGTTGTAGCAATTGGGTCTGTTTTACTACGTGTAGGGTCTTGGTTGGAGCGCGGTTGGTTTTAAAAAATTCACCATCCATTCGGTCGCTCCACGCCCCTGGGGTTTTGGGATTCCAATTCCTCTAATTAATTACACTGCTAACTATGATCCTTCCCTCTTTAATTAATCAAGGGTTTATCTGAGATTTATCCTAACTTCTTGCGGAGATCCCAACGAATGATCTTTCCTTTTTGTACCATAGCAATTATATTATTTTCTTGGTCTAATTGCTGATGGGGTTTTAATAATTTTCTTGCAGATCTGTGTTCTGGGACGAGTCATGAACAGCGCAACCACCGGTTGTTAACTCCTCTGCGAATTACTATAAGCAACCGCAAGAATGGTGTTCCAGAAGAGGACGTCGTCGGAGATGGAGGCGTCTGGCGGAAGCCACGTCGCAGAGATGCCGCGCGTCCCCAAATCCGCGAGGGTATGCCGCTTTCGGCGTCACCAATTTGGTCTTTCTGCTCTGGTTGGCGAGTCTGACAACGACGGCGTTTCTTCCTGTTTCTTGAAATGTGCAGGGCAAGAGATCAGCTCGGAAGAAGGAGAGCCAGGGCCAGGTGATGTGCGCGTTTGACCTTCTCGCGACGGTGGCCGGGAAGCTGCTTGATGAGGGCGAGGGCTCGCTGGGGAACATGAGCGCTGGTTCCCCGGTCCTCGCCGCGCCTGCCAAGGATGTCCGTGTGAAGCAAGAGCAGTGCGATGAGGAGGCCAAGAATTTCAAGAATGACGTGATGGATCAAGATAGCTGCAACGAGAGTGCGTTGATCTCTCACATTGCGTCCCAGAGACTGGTTGATCACCATGCCCGGAAGGCAGAAGATCTGAATGAGGTTCCAAAGGCAAAATCTGAGGCTGTGGACAAGGAACCCTCAATGATAAGTTGTACCAAGGCTGACTTGGGCTGTAATTTCGCTGCGATCGCGGATAGGTGGTCGCCTGAATCCGTGGAGTCAGGGGCCTTCACCGGGGACGGAGCGGCAAATATGATGGCATTGGCCGCAGCAGGCTTCAACAAGAACGCCCCTGATATGTACAATCTAATCGACCCGATGGATGTTGATGTGAAGCCGCCTCCTTTGGTCAGCTCTGACAGCACCGGCGAGATGCCATTGTATGGTGACAAGATCCGTAGGTCGACCTCCTTTCCGAGGGGTCCGAAAGGAGGAGCAGAGTATGCTGTAGATAGAGAGAATGATGATGATGATAAATCTTCGGGTGCACTCATTCGAGCACCGCCACTAACAGGGGCTTCAGGCCCAATTGTACAGCTGATCATAGTAGGGTAAAGAAGTTCCTCGCCTGTAATTACAGGAAAGTTGCTTCTTCCAGGATGCACAAAGGAGATCTTTCATATAGTGGTGAGCATACTATACTTCTTCCAAGTAGCAATGCATTGATGACATTCATGTTTAAACCAGCTTGATCTCACTTGAATTCATTTGTCCTGCTAGATGCTGACCGGAAGCCTTCTTTCCGTAACAAGAAAATGTATTATACGAGGCAAAGGTCCCAAAGGAGCACATTCAAGCGAAGGCGTCATTCAACTCTATCTGAAGAATTTGCAAAATCAAATGCAAGGAGAGGATCACATGCTGCTTCTTTGGAAGGTTTGTTTTGGTTGCACCTGTGTCTGCCTCCTCATGTTATTTCTCGGTGTCTTATTACTTATTTGGGTGCAATTTTCCTTCTGCAGCAAACAAGGGGAGCAATTCAATGCCATTTCATAGATCTTCTGAGTCAAACGATTGCCATGGTAAGTACAGTACCTTCCAACTTTTATCTGCTAAAGTTACTTATATGGTCATACTAAGACTGCTTTATGTGTTTCCTTCCAGTGAAACTAAAGATAAAATCTTTCAAGGTGCCTGAACTTCTAATTGAGATCCCAGAAACTGCATCTGTTGGTTCACTGAAGGTATTTTCCGGACATTCTGCTCTTGCCTTTTTTATTTGTCGTGGCATAAAGAGTTGCTGAAAGGATTTTTTTTCCCTTTCTGATCTTCCAGTGGTATAATGTGTATTTCCAATGCAGAAAACTGTTCTGGAGGCAGTGAATGCCATGCTTGGGGGTGGCCTGCGTGTCGGTGTTCTTCACCACGGAAAGAAGATCAGAGATGATAGCAAAACCCTATTGCAGGCTGGGATCAGTCATGATGATATTCTGGACAACATAGGCTTTTCACTTGAACCCAGCTGTACACAGCATCCATCGCAACATGCAGATATTGAATTCCTTGAAACCGTTGATACCACTGAACCCCTAGCAAGGTACCAATTTATGCTCTAAGATACTTACTGGTTTTTACAATTAGATGTAAACCATGAAAGTTCGTACCCTAACCCAGACTGGTGCACTTTATTGAATGCAGGATCCCACCGTCTGACTCGTCTTCGAAGCATGGAGAAGTTGATGCCTCCCAGGAGCTTGCATTGACCCCCTTAACAGCAAACTACCGGGGGAATGATCATGATTCTGTGCACTCTCCTGGTGGCATTTCCTCACCTGAGAAAGCTTCAGCAAACTCGCGAGCTATTGTTCCAGTTACTCCTGCAGATTCCAGTGCAGGGGCGATAGTTCCAGCAAATAAGGCAAAAAGGTCATCAGAACAGGGGCAGCGTCGAATCAGACGCCCGTTCTCTGTTTCTGAAGTGGAAGCACTTGTGCTTGCAGTGGAAAAGCTTGGAACTGGAAGGTGCATACCTTATTCTTTTCATTTAACGTTACATTTACAATCTCTCTATTTGGTTCCTGACTGTATAATTATGCGATCTATGTAGATGGCGGGATGTTAAACTTCGCGCTTTTGATAATGCGAAGCATCGTACTTACGTTGATCTTAAGGTAAATATTTTACTCTGACCTCGTAAACCTTTTTGTGTCGAACTAGATCAAATAAACACATTGCTGTCCAAATATATTTTTTTTCCTCAAAAGGGGTCATATTTGTTGAACTGATCTTACCTCCATGGCAAAGCTTATTTGGGGGTTTGGTTTACTTGGCCGATTCAACAAACAGTTTGGTGTTTGTGGGTTTTAGGTTCCTTACCAAGCAGGACAGTCTAACCGTACTGCTTTTGCATTAGTTAGGCTCCTTGTTTGGTCCTTGTGATTCAGTTAGTGCTGTCCTCACGCATCAGCTTTGTTGCTTGGAAGGGTAAAGTGGGCAGTAGTACCAGAATGGCTCACCTAGAAATAAAAGCAACCTACTCTTGCACGTCAACTAACCAGTTGAGACTTTAGAAAAAGTCTCATCAAAGGATCAGATAGCCTTTCGTTTACTAAAGTGGAAGCTTCTCATACCGTTCTTGTAGGCATGCAACTTGACTAGACCCCATTCTTTGGTCAAATTGTTGAAGTTTGAACTGGCATGTTCTAACCGTGTCAAAATTCTCTGTCAACAGGACAAATGGAAGACGCTGGTGCACACGGCGAGCATCTCGCCCCAGCAACGGCGCGGCGAGCCAGTTCCACAGGATCTGCTCGACCGGGTCCTGGCCGCCCAGTCTATTGGTCCCAGCAGCAAGCCAAGCTCCAGCCTAAGACACCCCCACAGGCTGAGGCTCGCCTGCTCACCCAATAACTTGAGCTAATGGTCTCCTAGGACACCATTCCAGCTTTTGTATAAAGTCAGTAAGTCAGCCAGCCCATTGAAGGAGGTTAAGGAAGATAGTAGAAACATATATACATAAAAAAAGGTACAAGAAGCATTGACCGAATTGTTGTAATATCTACTCACCAACAACTATTCTTTTAAGCCAGGGTTCTCTCTCCTTGTGAATTTAACCAAAGGAAAGGGTAATTTCTTTGGCAAATTGTACATGATGATGATGATGGAAGAAGATGATGATCCATGAACTGAGATCTGCAGTGACTACTACTAACAACAATTGTGCTAAAAAAAAGAAGAGAGTGAAGCTTCAGATTCTTTTGTTCAATTCAATTCATTCTTTTGTTAAGAGGATGAGTGGTGGATGGATAAGGAGGGATGGATCATCTGTGCTCCCCTTTTCCTTTTTTTCTTCTTCTGTTGAGTAGTTGTACTAGTAGTATTTTTCTTCACCAATCTTGTAGTTATTTTGATCCCCTCAAAATTGTACTTGATCATCTAACAAAATATGAAAGAAATTGTTTATCCTCTTGCATTGTGTGTCCCCTCCTTGAGCTGCGATCCTTGCATGTGATGTTGTCATTGTGATCAAACAAATATTGTGGTACTGATGCTCCTGAAAGTGATCCTGCTTGGGATCAGGCCAGAGTTTATTTATTGGTGTCCTGCGTAAGTACTGCCGCCAGAGTTTTAATTATTGGAGATTCTTATCCACTGTCCCAATCATAACACTCATGTGCGGAAAAGTTTACCGCTGCCAGGGTGGATCCTACATCAACCGGGCGGTCGTTAGTTCTCAAGTCGTCTTGATTCTTAGTAATAATAGTAGTACTGCTCTACAACAGTGTTCCCCAACAAATATCTTAATTAGTAGCAGTACTTTTCTAAGTACGACTATGGTTTATGGTTATCTTTTGCATCGACAGATTGACGGAGGATATTGATCTACTGTTCACACGGAAACTTGAAAGACGACTTAACTTACCTAGCATTGGATTCGTCAAGCCTAGGAAAAATCTACATCGCTTCAAGGTGAAGATCACACATTGCTCCATCTACATCGTCTTGCTGTGGCTGGCTCTGGCTGGGTAGCCGTTCCGTATAACTCAAGTATACCACTACCGTGTGATGGATGATTGATCGATCGATGAAAACCCGGAATATTCCCATGTGAAGATGGCGTGTGGCAGCTTCAGACGAGTTGGACCGTCTTCCCTCTCCCCATCTACAGTGGTCAGGGCGAATTCTTGGGCGACACCGCGCTTCCCAGCTCGTGGCCGGCGATTCGTCGGATCCCTCGCCCTCCGGCGGCCGCTTCGGCGGCGGGGAGGACGTGGGATCCCCGGATCCGGGCCCGTATGTAGATTAGGGGTGCGTGGTGGTGTGCTAGCCGGCAGCGTCGGGAGGAAGCGTCGTTGCCGGAGTGGCTTTTGCTGGCGGTGCTCTTCTCCTCTGCTAGCGTGGCTCCGTTGGAGTTCCGTCGCAGATGTGCCGCCTCGCCCTCGTTCGCGGCTCCTCGGAGCGCTCGAGAGGGCTCCCCCTTCGCCGGAGTTCGGAAGATGGCGGATCCGGCGGCTGACGACCTCGAAGTTGCAGATGCGGAAGGCCAGGTTGGTGTTGCTGTTCTTTGTGCAGGGTGGAGGTGCCTCGGCACCGAGGAGCGTCGCCTTCCCAGTCGCACAGGGGGGCCTCCCAGTCCAAGGTTCTGGAGGTGGTGCGGCGGGTTTCGCCGGCGCGGCGGTCTGCGCGAAGACGTTGACGCCAGAGTCCAGAAGGACCTCTTTGTAATTTCTCTTGTTTTCTGGACTTTTCTGTGGAAGCCTGCTTGATGTATATGTGATTTCCTCACAAAAAAAAAAGAAGATGGCGTGTGGCGAGGCTTAGGAAAAGGGACAAGGTGGCCGGCCATTAGGCGAGGAGGAGAGAAGGACGCAACGCAATGGAAGCAGATCCAAGGAAGACGAGGAACGAAACCCAAACAGGCTGGCTGTTGCTTGCAAGGATAATCTAAGGTAGGGGATGCAACACCGACACCTAGCCAGCGCAGCAACTGCCCCATTGGCCACGAGCTAGCCTAAGCTTAAACTAAACCCAGAGACGCTTTCTTCGGCCAGATGGATCGAGATTAATTAGCAGCTGGTTCTCAGATCTGATCCGATCGGATCATGTCACGCCAAGTGTTCCTCCGCTTCTGCACACCCTGGGCCCAGCGCACAGCAAAATACAAGGAGCAGCTAGCAGGGAAGGTGATATTTCATAGGTTGATTGCTACGCCCCGGTCTGTAGTTTTCTTTTCCATCCATCGTACCCACATGTATTGATCGATCGCATTATCCTGAGACGAATAATACAGTAGAAAAATATATATACACTTTAGTGGTAGAGTATCCGAGGAGAGTAGTATTATACGAGCTAGTAGTAGTGGTGAGGCTAGACGGCACTGTCACGTTCCCCTCCATGTGGAGTTTTAATACGCTGACCGCGATTTGCATCCATCGCCTTGCTGTTTCCGGGCACAACCGCCGGGGTTCGTTACGCCGGAGACGGCACCGCTCACCTCTCACATGAGTTCGGCTCATGGCCGGTAAACTGTTAGGACGGCCGGTCTGCGTCTCACATCACCTGCCTCCATGTGCCGTTTCCCAAGTGTACTTAAAACAAGGTGTCTTTCCTCAGCTCTTTCTTACACTCCTATTAATTTCAAGATGGGATTTTTTTCCTGATGTTGTGCAGTTTCTTTTTTCAAAAGAAAAACACATGTTCCGATCAAAGTTTGTTTTCACCGTACTAACCCCTCTCCCACCGGAAATCCATTTTGGCTATTTGTGAAAAAACATATTTCGCAATGTCAAAAAATGCGAAAAACTTTCGGGTGTACATACATATATTTATGTAGGCACACAATTTTTGTAAAAAAAAGTCATTTTTTGTGCCCTGTGTAAAAAGATAAATAAAATGTCTAGTAAAATATTTTTTTTAGCACCGAATTTGTCTTTTTTATACAGAACACATAAAATTTATTTTTTCGTAAAACTTTTTGGCATTTTAAAGTTTTAAAAAATGCACTCTCATAATGAGACTAGATGCTCCTGCGAGTCAAAACACCATGTCCCTCTCCCACCTCTTGCTTTCTTCTTGCTCTACTTTAGCTATTGTATGATGTGTTGGGCCATGTCTCTCCATAATGAAGGTGCGTTGGCAACCCAAATTTAGCCCATGAGATCCAACATGCGTGAACTGTTGATTACCGGTTGCATCTAACAGTCAAGATGTCTACTTGAGAGATAAGAGAGAGTAAGATAAAACCTAGTCATCTTTGGTGGCCGAGAGAGTGCAACCAAATAAGTAAGGCCATATCGTGGCTTTCATTTGTAAGAGGGTGGGAGAATACAAAAGAGCACCACTACCATGTGAGAAGAGAGAAAGAAGGAGATATGAATTATGTCTAGATTGTCGATTCCTGACAAGACTATCTTCAAGCTGGTGATCGAAGGATCTAACTTGCTTTGGTTGGTCCCAAATTAACTTGGTGAGCTTGTTCTTTACATTGAGTACTTCGATCCAATTTGAAATTTGGGTTAGTGAAGCATTAGGTTTGAGAGTTGTTTTGTCAGGTCAGACTGCTATTGTTTCACCACATACCAGTTTTTAGTAGACGAACTGTTTGGAGAGGTAAACAGTGTTTGATTGAGCTAAACTTGGTGAGCATGTTGGGCAAGTTTTATTGTCTACAAAGTTTGGTATTGTTTGGATCAGTCGGTTGAGAACACCGACCTGGTTGCCGAAAGAGACATAAATTGTGATATCTATACTTTGTTGTTATCTTGCCTCTTGTGGTTCTTGTTATTATTGTTGCTAGTTGGCACTATGTTGAAGTGTGTTGTAAATATCTAAAGGTTTGAGAGAATATTTTGTACCGAGGTTGCTCATAGTGGAATTTGCATGGACCGGTTGGTCCACTCCAGTGGTTTTATCCTCTTGAAGTTGAGAAGGGTTTTCCATGTAAATCCTTGCCTAACTTGTGCACGTGATTGTTTTGATTTTTTACTGCATACTCGTTGGTTAAAACTATTTTAAAAAATTTCTACAGGCCATTGGGGTTGTGTATCTTCTCCCAACAATGTACATAGCTGCGATTCACTTTGTCCTCAAGTTTTAGAGCAAGCACGGTTGGATTGTAGTGGAAGATGGAAGTGAATACCAACAAATGATATATTTAAATAGTACAAATTATTGAGATTTAAATAGCAAGATGAAGGACTTGTTGAAGATAGATGTTAACGAGGTGAGTAAAGGATGTCACGACGGAGCTTGATGATAAAGACACATCGTTGCTAATGGGAGGTAGGCCTTGATACCATTTGAGACAATGCTCAGAGACTTGATTAGGGTTAATGCCCCGTGCACCTCAACAATGACGGGCTACCAGATATATATAATCAGACGACAAAGTTGGTTACAATAGGATGGCAAATTATAAGAGATTAGATAAGGGATAGAGGTATCTAACTTAAGATACGAGCTAGGGGGTTAAGATTCAAACAATTAGATCCTTATATTTCTTATGGTTTCCCACTCGATGCAATTCTAGAGCATGTACATTCTCTATGCAGGGAATGGTTTGGCACGGGGAGGGAGAGGGATGTGCTAGTGGCATCTCACCATCCTTAGGGGAAATTATTGCCGAAGAAATATGAGATAGATACATAGATAGAGAGAGAGTCATGGCGGTGATAATAACTCTTGGATCCGGATTGTATGGTTCATGGAATATAATTTTCCACACATCATAGTGCAGTGCCAGATAGACACATTCTGGCGACATCAATGGCGAGCGCCCATTTGCTTAAGCGATGGGAGTGCCATCTAGAGAGAGCCTTGATGATCGCTAGCTGATTTGGTCTGCCAAACCCCCCCCCCCCCCCCCCCCCCCCCCCCCCCCCCCCCACGCTAAGGCTTTCTACTAGCTCGCGGTGCGTGGTCGTTGCCTCACGGCGGATAATCTGGCCAAGCGTCACATTCCACACTCACCGATCTGCCCCCTCTGCAGCCGGGATCCAGAAACCGGTGTACACCTCTTCGCCAACTGCGCCTTCTCCCGCCAGATTTGGGACATGGTTATTGCTCCCCTCGACCACTCATTCTCGTCCATCAACATGCCCACCACAGATGCGCTGCGACACCTCTGGCTCACCTAGCTTCAGGGCCTTGCTCCCCAGATCATCCTACATGGAAGGGCAAGAAGGCGGCATATCCTATGGCATGGACGGATCCACCATCGGTCATGGGTGTTCAGCTGAACATCCAAAAATTCATGCAAAAAATTTCGTATATATACGGCATACCTATCTCATTGGTTATATACGTTGCTTTTTTCTTCACTGAAGCATGGAATTACCAAACATCTATCACCAAATGTTGCAAACATACCAGCTTTGTGCTCCACCAAGCAACGTTGCCTCTTCATGCCACTAGAACTACTCATGCGCATGGTTAAATGGACATACACACGTGTTCAAAACAAAATGGACATATACACGCCCATACACAACAGTTTTATCGTTATCACATTTAGTTGGCTAACACTTGTGTGTCACACGCATATATGTAACTTAATTGCTATAGATATGAGTCTCGTGTCCGCGTCGCTCTAAGGGGTCGACAAAGACGAACCCAGCATCGCCACACCTCACCCACCCCACCCCCTCCTCGCTCCGCCCCCTCGCCGCCTCCCGGCAAAGCCCGGGGGTAGTCGGCGGCAGCGCACCCTCCTCCCCTTTGGGGTCTTCGGCTAGTGCGGCACGACGTCATGGACGGCGAGCTGCAGGTGGTGGAGAAGGGCATCGAGGCGGAGGCCTCAGGTAATTTAGGCGATAACGACGGTCATGTTGGCTGCGCGGGCAGTGTTTGGCTGGATTTCGAGGCATGTCGGCAGGTCTCAGCGGCTCACATGTAAGATCTGGGTTTGGACGTCGGTCGGTGGGGTGATTTGCCGCTCTTACGACGGTGTTGGCCGCGACGCGGTGAGCGACATGGGCATGGTGGCTGCGCATGCAATGTCCCGGCCGGATTTAGAGGCACATTATCAGTTTTCATCTTTATGTTTTCTTTTGGTTTGAATTCGAACACCCAAAGTTAAATTTCTGGATCCGTCCCTCTCTTGGATCCTATGGAAGGAACGGAACGCAAGGACGTTCCAGGGCCAGCACAATAGTGTCGGCCAGGTCTTCGCATGGATTGTCAACGAGGCAAGGCGGTGGCGTGACGCTGGCCTGTCACCAATCAGTAGACTGTTCCAACCTCCTTGAACCGTTTGTACCTGTAATTTTCATAAGTTTTCAATTCTTAGTTTTGCTTCCCTAGTGTTTTTATCTTGCTGCTCTATGTGAGCCCCTCTGTAACAATCTTCATCTTTATATCAATGAAAATCAGCACTCTGCTGCTTTTTCGTCAAATAGACACATTCTTTAAAAAATCTAATTCTAGAAAGAATGTATCAAACTTGAAAAATATTGGATATGGGTTCATACCGGTTTGACTTTGACATACCTTAAGTTATATATTAGAGAGAGAGTTCAGATTTTTGGTCGCCCGTTGGCTATACCACCCCTTGGGCTGCCGTCGGATCCTCAGCTGGAGATTCAGTATGCTGTGTCAGGGTCCTCTGTTACCACAGTTAGTAGTCGCAGCTAAATCACCAAAGAACTATTTGGACGCTAATTATTCGTTGTTACAGCAGGGACTTGTCAGTGAGCGCAGTAGACGCATAGCTAGTCAGACGACTCAGACGACCGAATAGACTGTACCGGAAATGATGATGTGCCTCACTCAATTACATGCGAGCGCGCCAACAGAGTCCACCGAGCTAAACCAAAAATAACTGCTTACCTACACGTACCTCAAAGGAGATGCTATTGTGGTAATGATGTCATTTTCTTGGTTACATTGAATGCAGTTTGCTCACGTGTAACCTCTAACCTCTACTGTTGATGAGTGTTGCCATGATTGCTAAGTTTTCTCCGTGTATGTATAGTTTTTCAACATAATAAGCAGCTTCTTATTGCATTTTATCCGTCAACTTGTTCCATATTTTGAGTTATATTGTTCCTTTGTTCTCGCAACAAATTTGGATAAAAATCACACTATATGAGCATGTGCGTGACGTGTTGTGTGCAGATTATCAATAAACTTTATGTGTCCTCTCAAGGCTGCGCTGTTCGAGCAACGGTCAAAATCTTGCTGCTTCACCGCCTTACACTGTGCTAGCTTAAACTGTGAGAATCTATAATGGCTGGGTCGGCGATCCGAAATACATATTCAACCAAACATCTCTCTTATTATTGCATAGCAAGCATATTTACTGCGTCTTTGACCAGATGTGTCGGCCGGTCATCCTGACGGGTCTGTATGCTACGGCTATGCAGGAAATAAAAGGCTGTCGACCGTGTCAGCTGGGACAGTTGATTAGCAGACTATGACTCTAGTTACTCGTCTGTGGATCGTGGGAAGAACGAATCACGATGATGGATCGGGCGGCTATGGGAGGGGTGGTATAGCCAACCGGTGGCACCAACATATTTTCGTTAGAGAAAACACTTTCATTTTTCACATTATTCTGTTTCTCCAGAACATGTCAATCTATTTAAAAATGTGTGAAGTTAATGCTTGTGCATAACAAATATATGAGTCAAAGTTTATTAACTAGTAACTTAAAAACAAAAGACTATTTTTTTACTCTAACATTAAACTACGTTACATATATATGTATTTACGCGACTATGATAACTTGATGAAGTTGCTAGTACCAAATTTTATTCTTAGTGATATTATTATAAGAACGAATCATTGTTTCTTACATGTCATTCTATATCATTGGACGTATTGCGTCAAATATCGTCCATACCAGTGTGGATTTGTATATAGCGAATGCTATGCTGATAATGATATTTTTTTATAGAAATGGAGGGTGTGCCCCCAAACTGATAATGATATATTTTCAAAATGATATGTCATATATGTATTGGTAGACCCCAATACCGATATATCTGACTTATAGGCCTAGACTCATAAGGTTGAATGTATCTAGGAAATCTGAAAATCTAAGGCTGCATTTGGTAAAAGGTTGTTCTTCCAATACTTAATATTTTTGAAGTATTTCGGTAATACTACGGTTTCTCAAAATTCCACAGTGTCAGATACTTTGATGCATTTGGCTGTTACTAAATATTGTAGTATTAATAATTTATTTACTTCAAAACGTGCTATTTTTTAAGTATTGGAAAACAACCTTGTACCTCTTTTTCTGAAACTGAACTATTACTACCCCAGACACACAAGTAAATACCGTGATATTAGAATATTTCAGTTTTAGAAAAACTTCGCAGCCAAACAAGGCCTAAAGTTTTTATGATGATATAATGTATCTAAAAAAACTGAAAGGTCCACGGAAGCTCCAAAGCCTACCTACCTAATCTCTCGTGATCTCGTTATTTTTTCTTCTGTTTCTAGTTAACTATTTATTCTTGTCAGTGCTGTTCTTTTATCACTTGTCATCAGTGCTGTTTCTAATTAACTATGATGGCCTAGAAGCTCTATATGTAGGTCAATTGAACGTAGCGGTTGGTGACGGTGGTGGGTGACGATGGCTACAGTGTCGTTCCATTAGTATCACAGGGTGGTCCACCCCACAGTGTTGCTTGATTAGTTAGTTTATTGTCACCCGACGCGTTGATGCAGGTCGACGCTTGAATCCGTCCCCTTTTTGCGAGTGCGCAAAGGATCGATTTACTAGCCGCCCAGAGAAATGATGTGCATCATGCTTCTCGTCCCATAGGTATTGGTATCAGCATAGTTTGCCATGTGCCGCATCGATGTTTTTTCCGATAAACATGCTGATGCTGGACCATTGCAATCGGTTAACACTTGGTTCTGAGAGGTGAGAACTGGTTTACTACTGTTTCTTTCGCGCCTCATCCTGTTGAGAACAGCACAGGATGAATAAAGTGCATTAGTTCTCTTAGCTAGTTGCCAGTAAATTTACTTGATTTATTTTTGATAATTATTCAACCCAAATGGCAAAGCCGGCAACTCAGCAAGTTTCATGCATCGTTGCGTGGGTTTTAGCCTGGCTCTCTGGCATGCAAGTGGCAGCTAGCTAGCTTAGCTGATTGATTTTCCTGAGTTCGAGTCCAATTTGGCCAGCGGCATGACACGAATGAACACGTGAAGAACAAGGACTCCGTGGTGATCTGGTCTTCTTCTACCGACGGCTGCAACCAGCCATCTCCCAACCAATGCCACCCACTCAGTCGGCAATCTTGATGGCGCGAAGCTGCGATAATAATGTAAAATACTCCAGTTAAAAGACTACACGGTCTCATGTCGATGATAGTGAAAGACACTACTCTTTGGAACGAAATATAAATAAATGGATGGTGTGGTCATTTTCGTCCATGGAGGCCATGGATGGAAGGTTCTATTCTCAGCTAGTCTGGCACGCGGTGCTGTGTGCCTAGACACGTCTGTTTGACCCGGAGGGGTAGCCGTTTTGGACTCGTCCTGCGCGTTCTCACTTGCGCTGGATCACGCGTTGAGGAGCCATGTAGACATGCACTCGACGCTTCTCTAGGAATTAGATATTTTCCATGCATAATATTGCTCCATTTTGTATGATCGAATGGAATATGTTCTGTACTGTGATAGGTGGCTAATTTTTTTTAATAATACATTTTTTAAATTAAATTCGAAAATATTACGTAAAATAATGAAATTAAAAAAATAATACGGTCTCGGCCCAGCTTGGGCCGATTAGGGTCCGTCGGCCTGGCTTGGGCCGATAAGGCCTGTCGGCCGCTCTGTGCGTGTCAGAGCAGCCTGTCGGCCAGAGCTGGGCCGACTGGGATCTATCGGCTTGTACTGGGCCGATAGGATGCAGTCGGCCAAGCTGGGCCGACTGCCTCTTGCTTTTTTTTTTCACCTCTCCCTCCTCTTTTTTCAGCACAAATGCAGACAAATTACAGATGAAATCAAACTCCAAATTTAAATCACTGATCCACACATATTACAGATAAAAATATAGTCTACAAACACTGATCCACACATATTACCGATAAAAACATAGTCCAATTTTAAAACATTGATCCTCATTATTACAAATAAAAGCACAGTCTAAATTTAAAACATCCTAGTTTCTTCCCCTTCCTCTTGGTCCTGTTTCAGGAAGCCCTAAACACGCTGCCAACCAATCTTTCAGCTGACTTATAGACCATGTTTCTGGGTCACTCAGTTCCAACTCTGACCATCGAAACTCACCCAAATCAGCTCCATGCTCATTTACTACAACTTCGCCAGGACCGTAGAAAAACAAACATTTCACTAAATTACTCATCTCAACAACCTAAAAATGTGACACCAATTTACTGTTACAACCGGGAACAACTATATACTTAATATTACTAGCAAAATAAACGCATACCCTTAAAGCGTGCCGATTCAATGGACCAGCAACGTCACCACCACCGCCAATGCAACACCGCTGAACCACCACCACGCTGCACCATCCACCACCCTACAGCAACCTCCACCTAAACTCCACCATTGCTCCAACCAAACAACACGAAATCACACAATAATCCAACCCATCTGTAGATCTGAGCTGTCTTAACTCTCTAACAGTTCTAGGGGAAAGATTTGGTGGCTGGATGGACAGATCGCCGCTAAAACGCAGCAAGGAGCTGCTGGTTTCGAGAGGAAGAAAAAATGAGAGAGAGGACGCGAGGAGGAAGATGTGGCCGCTATGTGGCCAGGGCTGGCATTATCCAGCGCCCTGTCGGCCCAGCCCTGGCCGACAGGCCTGTCGGCCCAGTTAGGGCCGATTAGTGCCCAACTGTGACGCGTCACGGCCTGTCGGGTGCAGGCCTGGCCCACCATCCGAGCTGATCGGCCTAAACTAAGCCGATAAGGCCTTATCGGCCCAAGCCAGGCCGACGGGCCCTAATCGGCCCAAGCTGGGCCGATGCCGTATTATTTTTACAATTTCGTTATTTTACGTAATATTTTTTGAATTTAATTAAAAAAATGTATTATTAAAAAAAATTAGCTGATAGGTGTCACTGCATTTTTTTTGCGAAAGCTGAGCCTACATGCTAGGTTTTGAAATTGATGAAGTCGCCAGAATCGCCTCGCTATCGACGGAAACACGCTCCCGCTGAAAAATATTCTGTCTAAATGAGAAATAAACATTGTCAAGTCTGAGATTTAAACTCTAGTGCACTGGAATAAAACCACACTTCTAACCATCCAACACAGGTTGGTTCTCATAGGTGTCACTTAATTAATAACACCAATCTAGTTCGATTGCAGTGCAACGCGTACCTCTCTTCCTCAGTCCGGTCTTTCCTAGTTTTATTGGTAATTGGGCCGCTTCGAGAAACTTCTGGCCAGTTTTTTTATTGGTTTTCTTCTTTTGTTTCTTTTTTATTCGTTTTCCCGTTGTTTTTCTTACTATTTTTTTCTTATTTTTAAAACCATTGGCATTTTTAATTCTGTGACCAGTTTTAAATGGGATTTTTTTAAATTCGTGAACATTTTTTAATTCATTATATTTTTTATATTTACTTAAATTTTGAAAATTATAGTTTTCCCAATTCGTGAATGTTCTTTCAAATTCCTGAACATTTTCAAATTCAATAAAAATTAAAAATGTGGACATTTTTAAATTCCTGAAGATATTTCAAATTCATGACCATTTTTAAAATCCCCAAGCATGTTTCAAATTCGTGAATATTTTTAATTTTTTTACCTTTTAAAAATTAGTGAACATTTTTTGATTTGACCAACAGCAGTAAACGCGAACGGAAACAGAGCTAGGCGAGCGCAAGTAACTGGGCTGTCGCACACGGCCTAGCGCTTCAGGACCAACCATACGAGTTGATGCTAGCCCACAGTATGGCAGGCCAGGATATTTAATCAGAGCCCAGACATATCTTAAAAAAAAGAAAAATCCTAAACATATTGGGCCGCCACATCCTACACTAGCCTGGCTTCCGTCCGGCTCGGCGGCCGCCTCTCAGTCCCCTTCCCCACCGGCCCACCCCCACATCTCCCACGCCGCCGTGAGCGCCACCGCCACCGCCGCCGCTGTTCCGAAGGTAAGACGCAAGGCGGGCTATTTTCTTGTGCGTGCTTTGTTGCCCCTTCCTCGCTTTCTTGATATCCGCCCTCCGTGGTAGACGGGAATCGACGGGGGCATCCCCCGACCTGGCGGTGCTGCGCCTGCGCGTATGTCTACCACTGAGAAATTAGGGTTTCTTCACCTAGCGTGGTTGTTAAGCTGAATTTATTTTCGGTGGTGCGGGACTGAGACGCAGATTCTGTCACGGCTCACTGGACCGTCTGGAATCATGTTCCTGTCCTGAAGTCTCAACTGCGTCTTCTGTCGGTGCTCGTGAGTGAAAGCTGCGACCAGGCGCCGAGATTTGTGGCACCGGAAGCTTATTGAAATCTGCGTCCTGTGTTGCCGGTTTGATGGAGTGTTTGTTCATGATGGCAATGACACTATATGATTGTGCCTTATTGTGGTAGTGCCTACTGATTTAGTTGGTGTTTAAAATATACATACCTGCGTGTAAATGTTGTTACAGAATCATGATAGTTGTAGCTTTGATCTGTTTAAATGGGTTACTTGGGCATAGTAAAACCTTGGCCTTGATAATGCATTCATTTGGCCTGGGTCGATTCGTTGGCTGTTCATTGTTCCAGGATTTTTCACAATCTGTAACCAACTTCGTTGCTTTTGGATCTTACACATTCAGGTTAGAATGAGGCGACAGGGACAGGGGCAGTACGGTGATGCAGACACCAATTCCATGATGTCTGCCCAGTTGCATCACTACCAGGCACAGGAAAGGGGTCAGGAACTCCCTGATAATAGTTACCCTCGAAGAGATTCTGGGCAAGCTGCTGGGGAGAACCAGTATACAGCCCAGAAGGTGAGACAGAGCCAATGGGATAGAGGTGGACCAAATATCCCAAGTCGGATTTCACCATATGCATATAATGACGGTATGCATTATGTACTACTACTTGTTAGTTTAATGTCTGTCTGTGTGTGTGTGCCCGTCTGCTTGTTTTATTTTGGAGCTACATGCTTCATCTGTTGAAAATTTTAAGATGTTTAACTTTTTTGATGCCATAACTAATTTTTGTATGTGCACCGTAGTGGTTTGGACAGATTAGCATTTTTCCGAGAAACCTTTGACAGATTAGTGGTTGTGTAGTATGTGTGAATGTTTATGAAATGTTAGGTGATTAACCTTGGTCACATGTATGTACTTTCGATACTGTTGTAGGTCAAGGTGCTGAGGGTACACGACCTTTTTATGACGGACAAAAATCTGATCTGAAGGTTGGTCTAGAAAAGCAACCAAGAAAGGAATTGAGGAATCACCCTCGTACTGATAAGATTGAAGCAATGCACGAGGATTACAATCTTCCTCGTACATTTGAAGCTCTTGAGCAGAATTTTCGTGAAGACATCATGGTCCTATCCAAGGAACTACATGATGCTGAGGATGCTGAAAATACTAGGCACAGGGAGGTATGTTCAAATTATTCTGCATGATTCTGTCTTGTTCTTCCTACCTGCCAAGAGTAGACTAATTGGACAGGCAGATCATTTTTGTGCCGAAATCAATCATCGATACGTCCTACTATTGACAGGAATCCTTATCCATTTCATGAAAGGATTTAAATACAATGCTTTTACTGATTGATGAGTTTCTGATTGGTCCTATTACTCAACTGCTGTGGACATGGGTCCACAGTATCAAGGCAGGAGTAGCAGCACGGAAGAAATCCATTAGAGAGAAATATAGCAAGAGTCAATTAGGAAGTATAGTATTAGGAAAGAGTCCAATTGTATTAGGAAAGGTCTAGATCTAATCATATCAGGACAGGTCAAGGGCCTGAACATCCATTATATAAGGATGACATGTATCCACGTTGGAGACAAGCAAGAACAATCAATCTAATCTCTCCTTCGTGATTCTCTCCTCTCAACCTATGTCTACCCAATCCCTCGCAGCCATGCCGTCTGGCTATCTTCTGCACGGTAGTTATCCCGTTGTGGATGTAAGTCCACAACATTTGGTATCAGAGCCGACCACCATGGCTCTCACTGCTGAGAAGATCACGATTCAGCGTGTAGTCTACCAGATCACGAAGAATTTGCTTCATCAAGTCTTCGATCCTTATGGAGTCTTGGAGACCATTGAAATTTTCCCAGGAAGATCAAGGATCGTGGCCTTCATCAAATATGCCCTAGATCACGATGCTGCACGAGCTCTTCAGAACTTGCAGGGCCGGAACATATATGATGGTTGTTGTCAACTTGGTATCGAGTTACTGCCAGTATCGATTGACACATTAGGTTGCTACAAATTCGGCACCAGGAACGCAACAAGAAGCAGCAGTTACCGAGGTATTGCAGCAAGAAGGAAAATCCGTGGCACCGCAGCCGAGCGCAGTTGCCACAGCAGTCTCAGCAGTGCTAACAGTGCTGTGGATGCAGCAAAAAGTAGCACGGAGGCGCCAGAACCAGAGTCCATGCAGACGCAGTCGAGCACAGAGGAGGCGGCAAGTGCAGCAATGGAAACAGTGGCAGAGTCATCTCCAGCTGCGGCGTTGAGGCTAGGTGGGAAATCCTCATGTGATGTGCAGCAGCCGAGCGTTGGTGATGTAGATGGAATTGAGCAAGCCATGCATGTGCAGAGGGCGACTCAAACATGAGTTTGGTTCTATGTGCATGTGTGCAAACAGGAAGAGATGATTTGGTGCATGCCATATTTAGAAGCTATCTTTCAGATTCGAAAGAAAAGCATGATAATTATACTGCATGCGTGCGAACAAAATCAGATGGGATTCGTATTGGACTCAGCTGTTGCTCTTTCCATGAAACAGAAAATAGCTTTGGTTTGGTTTGCATGGCGTCCACCAGATGAACATGATCAAGGGGATGTCAAGGGTATATGCGACCAAGGGGACATGGAAAGAATCTTATTGCCAACTGAAATCCAGCTAGTTAAAAAGAAACGTTCCAAATATTCCTGGGAGAGGATCTCCGACAGATGTTTTCCATTGAAAATATTTTTGTGTGCGCTTAAAGGGAACAGAAAAAACAGGGAATTCCTTTAATGGTGGTTGCAACTTGCAACTACCTTGGTTTGCATCAAGAGAATTTAAGTCCAAGGGGTCTATACTGGAAACAACAGGCGTGTTGTACATGAATTCTGTATCCCTCCAAGCTGGAAATCAGGGTGGTCCGGAGATATACAAGTTGTACTTGAGAGAATTAGGTAAGAGCTCAAGCGAAACGTGGGGATGGAGTCACAGTATCACATCAGTACGTAGCTACGAAGGACTTCAACCCTGGCCGCCAAGCTGCTTGTCCAGGAGGACTGTAGTGTTGTGGACATGGGTGAAGCAGCACAAGGCTGTGGAGGAACAGCTCCACCTTGCTGCTACAACGTGGACAGCACAAATGTTGAAGGAACCACTTCAACGTGCTGCGCTAGATATCGCTCTAGAGGCGTGGGCTGCCAAGAGTTCAATCCAAACTCTTTAACACACAAGATCTAATCCAAGATCTTTAGGACAGAACACAAGTTCTTATTATTGATAGGTAGAGTGTACATAGGCTGGTTACATATGTAGAGGTGAGGACCTCTATTTATAGGCTCCATGAGCTTTCACTACTTAGCTCTACTTAAAGCTAGAAGGTTCTAGAGTACACTACTTAAAGCTAGGAAAGCAAATACAAACAACCTAGTTACTACTCATGGCTGGAACACTCTAGAAACCACTACACAACGTATGGCTATAGTGCCAAATTATGTAGAATATAGTAGAAGTGTGTAGAAGCCATAATGAATTTGACTCCAACTTTATTTTTATTTTAGTTTCTCTACTGTCCCTCATCATCCTCCCCTGGTTGTTTAGAACTCGACCTCGAGTTATCCTCATAAAGTGCTTGTTCTGGATGATAAAGAGTCAGGTCTGCCACATTGAATGTGTTGGAGATTCCCATGTCATTTGGAAGATCTATCACATAGGCATTGTCATTTATCTTCCTCAGAATTGAGAAGGGTCCATATTTCCGCTGCCTAAGCTTCCCTTTGATGCCTAAAGGCAGTCTTTCTTTACGAAGGTATACCATTACCTTGTCACCAACTTGGAATGTCTTCAACCTCCGTTTGCAATCAGCTAGCTGTTTGTACTTCTGATTTTGCGCCTCCAACACATGGCGAATTTCTTCAAATAGTTCGGTGTAGTTATCAGCAAAGGACAATGCTGCTTTTGAGTTTCCCTTTGATGGTAGCTTCACTAGATCCACCACATGTGTTGGAACTTTAGTGTAGACAATAGAGAAAGGACTCCTGCCTGTTGATCTATGCTTGGAGTTGTTGTAGGAGAATTCAGCAAGGGATAAAGCAAATCCCATTGTCCCTTTCTATCTCCACAAATGCAACGGATCAGATTACCCAAAAACTTGTTCACAACTTCCGTTGCCCATCTGTTTGTGGTGCGCAGTACTAGAAAATTTTAATTCAGTGTTGAACTGCTTCCACAAAGTGAGCCAAAATGCAGCTAGAAACTTGCTATCACGGTCCGAGACGATGGACCTTGGGACCCCATGAAGTCTGACCACTTCTCGAAAGAACAAATTTGCCACATGATGCGCATCTGTTGTCTTGCGGCATGGAATGAAATGAGCCATTTTAGAAATCTGTCCACCACGACAAACACTGCATCATTCCCGCGCCTTGTTCTTGGCAAACCCAAGACAAAGTCCATAGAGAGATCCTCCCATGGAGCTTCAGGAACAGGCAAAGGCATGTACAACCCTGTGTTCGTGACTTGGCCTTTGCAGGTTTGACATACGGGGCATCGCTGAACAAACTTTCCAGCATCTCTCTTTAGTTGTGGCCAAAAGTAACGATCCTCCAGGTTAGCGATAGTCTTGTCGCGTCCAACATGGCCACTAAGATCACTAGAATGGAGCTCTCTAATTAACTTGTCACGTAGAGAACTTCTTGGGATGCACAAGCGATCATTCTTGAAGAGATAGCCATCTTGCACCAAATAGTCGTCACCTAATGGTTGGCCTCTCATGTGCTTTACCCAAACATGGCCAAAGTCTTCGTCCTCCTCATACAACTCCTTTAGTTGATCCATGCCGGGAAGTTCAGCCTCAAAAGAAGTCAAGAGGCATGCACGTCGACTCAAAGCATCGGCTACTTGTTGGTGGCTCCAGATTTGTGCACAATGAGATAATTAAACCTCTCCAAATAGGCTGCCCATCTTGCTAACATGCGATCCACATGCTTTTGATTCCTAAAATGCTTCAAGGATTGATGGTCAGTGTAGACAATAAACTCCTTAGGCAACAGATAGACTTCCCAAGTCTTTAAAGCCCTAAAAACAGCATATAATTCTTGCTGATAGGTGCTCCACTTTTGTCTTGCTTCGCTTAGCTTCTCACTGAAGAAAGCAATGGGTTTTCGTTCTTGAGATAGAACAGCCCCAATGCCTACTCCACTAGCGTCGCACTCCAGCTCAAAAGTCTTACTGAAATCAGGTAGCGCCAAGACTGGTGCTTGTGACAATTTTTCCTTTATTTCCTTGAAACTAGCTTCAGCTAATTCGTTCCATTGAAATTTCCCTTTCTTTAGACATTCAGTGATTGGTGCCATGATCGTACTGAAATTCTTCACAAACCGCCTATAGAACGTTGCAAGACCATGGAAGCTTCTCACCTCTGAGATAGTCTTTGGAGTTGGCCATTCTCTGATTGCTTCAACTTTAGAGTCATCAACATGAATGCCTTCACTTGTTATGACAAACCCCAAGAAAATAAGTGTGTTTGAAGGAAAACACATTTCTTCAAGTTCACATAAAGTTCGTTTTCCTTTAGTACCCATAGCACCTTACGGATGTGATCCAAGTGTTCATCTTCATCTTTACTATATATCAAGATATCATCAAAATAAACCACAACAAAGTGGGATAAGAAGGGTCGAAGTACCTGGTTCATCAAGTGCATAAAGGTACTTGGTGCATTTGAGAGTCCAAATGGCATGACCATCCATTCAAACAACCCTTCCTTTGTCTTGAACGCTGTTTTCCATTCATCCCCGGGTCTAATGCGAATTTGATGATATCCGCTCTTCAAATCGAGCTTTGTGAACACTCTTGCGCCACTAAGCTGATCTAACATGTCATCCAAACGGGGAATAGGGAATCTATACCTTACGGTGATCTTGTTGATGGCTCTACTATCCGTACACATGCGCCAAGACCCATCCTTCTTTGGCGTGATCAAAGCTGGTACGGCGCATGGACTGATACTTTCTCGAATGTGCCCCTTTTGCAGCAATTCCTCCACCTTTTCCTTCAGTATAGCATGCTCTTTTGGGCTCATCCGGTAGTGTGGAAGATTAGGAAGACTTGCTCCCGGAATTAGGTCAATTCGATGTTGAATTCCTCTCATCGGCGGTAGGCCTTGTGGCTCTCCAAGTATGCTCTGGAATTCAGCTAGTAGGCCATGTACCTTTGCTGGAATTTCAACCACCGGTTGCTCTTCACCTTTCACAATAAGTGCAGCACACACATTTGCCTCCTTTAAGTCTTCCATAAACTCGCTAGAGGTGTGAGAAATAGTTAACATGTTCTTCTCCTCCTCCTTAGAGGTTTTGGCATCTGATTGGTTTGGTACTATAATGATCTTTCGCTTATTCCAAGTGAAAGAGTAAGAATTTTCCTTCCCTTTGTGTGTAGAATCCACATCAAACTGCCAAGGTCTTCCAAGAAGAACATGGCTGGCATCCATATCAACAACATCACACAACACATTGGAGCGATAGTACTTACCCAACGAGAGTGGCAGGTTGCATTGTTTGGTGATCCTCATATTCACCCCTTTCTTGATCCATCCAATATTGTAGGGATTTGGGTGATCATGAGTCTCAAGCTTTAAATGGTTCACCAAATTCTGAGAGATAAGATTCTCACAGCTGCAACTGTCAATCACTAATTTGCATACCTTGCCATTCACGGTACATTTGCTCTCAAATATTTTCTTCCGTTGTGTGTTGTCGGGTTGTGGTGTCGAGCACAAGAGACGTTGAATCACACAACCACCTCTTCACCTTCTTCTTCACAAACATCTTGTCCTTCTACATCCTCAGATTCATACTCTTCGTCATCTCCATCATCATGGATAGTTGTGTTGGCGAATTTCCTCAATGGGCAATTGCTAGACACATGTCCCTCTTCACCACATTTATAGCATTTTACCACCGGCTTTGTCCTACTCTTGCCAGCTTGCCTTGGGGCAGGTTGTTTTGCCTTGGGTTGAGCGGACTTCTCTTCCACTGTATGGGAGTGACTCCTAGATGAACCTTCAGTATGAGGAAATGGAGCCTTACTTGCCTTTCTTGTCCTTGCCAACCTTTCAGCCTTTAATGCAAGAGCTTGTGCTTGGTCAATGGACCAAATTTGTTGCATCATCAAACGATCCTGAATAGTATCATTGAGACCATTGATGTACCTTGCAACTTGTTGATCTTCAGTTTCAGCAAGGTTGCACCTCACTTGTAGCCTTAGAAACTCTTCTGTATACTCTGAAACAGTCCTCTTTCCTTGAGCACAGTTTTGAAACTGAATAAATAGGATCTGATCATAATCTGCAGGCAAGAATCTCCCTTTTAAAAGACTCTTCATCTGCCGCCAAGATCTCACACGAGGTTCTCCTCTTAGTCTGCGGTCTTCTTGAAGGCGATGCCACCATGCACCAGCTCCTCCTTTCAACTTGTATGCGACCAAAGAAACTCTACGGTCTTCTGGAATATTCATGACCTCAAAGAAAGTCTCCACTTCATATAACCAATCAAGGCACCCTTCAATATCAACATTTCCATTAAAAGTTGGGATCTCAGCTTTCACCTTGTATGTATCCCTTGCATATGTAGGGTTGGGTACTCTTGGATATGCATAGAGATCAGGTTCTTCAAGGGTCTCATCATATTCCTCATCTCCAGAAGCTTCAGCATAAGTTGGCCTTCTTGAGGTACCTGAACATGTCGTTGAGGTGTTTTTACTTCAAGATGACCTCCCTTCCTTCGCTGCCGAATATCTTCTTCCTCCTTTGATGAATCACCTTCATTGGCAGTAGGAGGAACACCCTTTCTTATCATCTCAACCAGCTGATCGAATCTCCGGTTAAGATCTTCACGTAGCGCTTGGATTTGTTGTTCTGCAGCATCTATTCTCTTTCCCAATTCCTCCATTGCTTGCTGCAGCTTACTTTCAAAGAGTACACCAAGAGCTGGAACGGATCAGCAAGGCTCTGATACCACCTGAAGCAGCACAAGGCTGTGGAGGAACAGCTCCACCTTGCTGCTACAACGTGGACAGCACAAATGTTGAAGGAACCACTTCAACGTGCTGCGCTAGATATCGCTCTAGAGGCGTGGGCTGCCAAGAGTTCAATCCAAACTCTTTAACACACAAGATCTAATCCAAGATCTTTAGGACAGAACACAAGTTCTTATTATTGATAGGTAGAGTGTACATAGGCTGGTTACATATGTAGAGGTGAGGACCTCTATTTATAGGCTCCATGAGCTTTCACTACTTAGCTCTACTTAAAGCTAGAAGGTTCTAGAGTACACTACTTAAAGCTAGGAAAGCAAATACAAACAACCTAGTTACTACTCATGGCTGGAACACTCTAGAAACCACTACACAACGTATGGCTATAGTGCCAAATTATGTAGAATATAGTAGAAGTGTGTAGAAGCCATAATGAATTTGACTCCAACTTTATTTTTATTTTAGTTTCTCTACTGTCCCTCATCATCCTCCCTGGTTGTTTAGAACTCGACCTCGAGTTATCCTCATAAAGTGCTTGTTCTGGATGATAAAGAGTCAGGTCTGCCACATTGAATGTGTTGGAGATTCCCATGTCATTTGGAAGATCTATCACATAGGCATTGTCATTTATCTTCCTCAGAATTGAGAAGGGTCCATATTTCCGCTGCCTAAGCTTCCCTTTGATGCCTAAAGGCAGTCTTTCTTTACGAAGGTATACCATTACCTTGTCACCAACTTGGAATGTCTTCAACCTCCGTTTGCAATCAGCTAGCTGTTTGTACTTCTGATTTTGCGCCTCCAACACATGGCGAATTTCTTCAAATAGTTCGGTGTAGTTATCAGCAAAGGACAACGCCGCTTTTGAGTTTCCCTTTGATGGTAGCTTCACTAGATTCACCACATGTGTTGGAACTTTAGTGTAGACAATAGAGAAAGGACTCCTGCCTGTTGATCTATGCTTGGAGTTGTTGTAGGAGAATTCAGCAAGGGATAAAGCTAAATCCCATTGTCCCTTTCTATCTCCACAAATGCAACGGATCAGATTACCCAAAAACTTGTTCACAACTTCCGTTTGCCCATCTGTTTGTGGGTGCGCAGTACTGGAAAATTTTAATTCAGTGTTGAACTGCTTCCACAAAGTGAGCCAAAATGCAGCTAGAAACTTGCTATCACGGTCCGAGACAATGGACCTTGGGACCCCATGAAGTCTGACCACTTCTCGAAAGAACAAATTTGCCACATGATGCGCATCTGTTGTCTTGCGGCATGGAATGAAATGAGCCATTTTAGAAAATCTGTCCACCACGACAAACACTGCATCATTCCCGCGCCTTGTTCTTGGCAAACCCAAGACAAAGTCCATAGAGAGATCCTCCCATGGAGCTTCAGGAACAGGCAAAGGCATGTACAACCCTGTGTTCGTGACTTGGCCTTTGCAGGTTTGACATACGGGGCATCGCTAAACAAACTTTCTAGCATCTCTCTTTAGTTGTGGCCAAAAGTAGCGATCCTCTAGGTTAGCGATAGTCTTGTCGCGTCCAACATGGCCACTAAGATCACTAGAATGGAGCTCTCTAATTAACTTGTCACGTAGAGAACTTCTTGGGATGCACAAGCGATCATTCTTGAAGAGATAGCCATCTTGCACCAAATAGTCGTCACCTAATGGTTGGTCTCTGATGTGCTTTACCCAAACATGGCCAAAGTCCTCGTCCTCCTCATACAACTCCTTTAGTTGATCCATGCCGGGAAGTTCAGCCTCAAAAGAAATCAAGAGACATGCACGTCGACTCAAAGCATCGGCTACTTTGTTGGTGGCTCCAGATTTGTGCACAATGAGATAATTAAACCTCTCCAAATAGGCTGCCCATCTTGCTAACATGCGATCCACATGCTTTTGATTACTAAAATGCTTCAAGGATTGATGGTCAGTGTAGACAATAAACTCCTTAGGCATCGACTGTTATTTTCCTTTCATACACTGTTCTTATTTTGCATAGCAGTACCAGCACAGCAATACATGTTAGTTATCTAGCGTGAGCAACACGTATCTTGCGATAGAACTGGAGAGAACATACAAGCTCCCTGAAAAAATATCTGGAAGATGGCTAGATATTAAAACCCAGAAAGTGTTAAAATAATTTTAAAAGTAACTAAGCATGGTAAAAGTACAAATTGAATGGGAATCTCCCCTTGTGGATCATAAGCTTTTCCAAAATATCCATTGGTTTAACTCTATTGCTGTGTTTAGAACGATCTTAGTGGTCGGTTTTGATTCTGTGGAACCAAGTTAATAAAGGTTTTGGTGGCTCTGTTAAAATTCGACCCGTCTCAACTTATGCTGTATCATTTCTTATGTCTTTCCACTGATAACTTCGAAAAATCTAACCAACGGTACTTGTAATGTTACCATAATTGAAGCACGTCGAAGTTAGATGGACGTCATGCTGTGGATGATTTAGTACTCTATTGCTGGCCCATAGGGTTGATCTTTTTTTAAAGTAACAGCATACACTATTATTACTAAAGACAGCTCTTGCTTCATGTTTCCCATGTCTATGTGCAGAGATTGAACGAGATAAATGCGCAGTACCATGAAAAACTATTGGTACTTCGAGCTCGCCAGACAGCCTATCGAGAAGAATTCCTGCGCAAAGAGTCTTTGGAACGCCAGCAGCAATACCAAATGGCGAGCATGAGCAATTATGCAAATAATGTTGTGCCTAGGGAACCACGTGGCTATACTCCAACAGCTGCATCCACACCTCCTCCTGCTGCTGCTCCTGCTGGAGGTGCTTATGGAGAGGCTCACCGAGGTTATCCATCTGGCCAGTACGAGTCCTATGGGGAGCGGCCAGATTACCCTGAGTTTCATGCAGGGGGGCAAGGTCGAGGTCATGGTTTTGAGCAACGTGGTCAATACCCTGGCGGTCGTGCTTATAATTCTGGTGGCCGCAGATTCTAGAGATGGCTATGGTCGAACAGTCAGCCCTCATCTCACCTGGTCCTAGTTTGTTGTGGAAGCTTAAATCATATTGTTAGTAGATTAGTTTCAAACCTTCTAGAAACCTGTAAAACTTTTTCGTGATTCAGTTTTAATGTGATATTCAGGCATTGATCAAGTTCTTCCATAGATCGCCTAAGATTGTCCACTGTCCAACTTTTGCACCTGTAGCTCTCTGTTTTGCAAACTTACCAGTATCTCTTCGGATTTGTAATTTTGTTGAGGAGACGAAATAAGAATGTATCATATTCCTTATCTGCTATTCACTCTTGTCCTGCAATGAAAATAATATCGTCGACGCAATGTGCATAACATTTCTGGTCCTGTTTTTCTGTATGGTTTGGGTGATAACATTTGGGGCTCCATATAGCAGGAATGCGTCAACTAACAACTTCATTGTTTCATTTCTCCTGCAGACTCGGTGCTGCTTTTACACGGTTTAAAATGTTAACTCACATTGTCAGAAAATGCCTCTGAGAGAAGACGTTCAAAATCAGGGTGAAATACTAACTGAAGTAGCCGATACACAGAATGTTTTCTCAACTTGGTATACAAAGTCGGTGTACTGCAGAAATATAGAACAATTGGCAGACTGGCAGCGAAGCAAAAGGCTAACAGCTAGCTGTACACGAGGCAATATATATTGTTACAATCTCTGCTTGGCACATTCAAAAGCCAGTCTCCCCTCAGTTCCGGCATCTGTTCACTGTTTCTACTACCCGAGGTGTTCCTTACTAAGGGAGATGCTCCAGAGAGGTAAAGGACAATAGTAACCAGCAATCCTCTCTATTTGCCTGTTTTCTTCGCATGCTGGAGCTTCTCCAGCACTGTCACGACCTGGTCCATGTCTGGCCTGCACCGTGTGTCCATCGACAAGCACTGCATCGCAAGCGCTGCGGCCTTCTGCGCAGCGGGGAGCGAGTATTGTGACCCCAACCGCTGGTCAAGGACATGGATCACCCTCCTCTTGCTGTTGATGTAAGGTCTCGCCCACTCCACCAGATTATGCTGTCCAGCCGGGCGGTTCTTGTCAAGTGCGCGCTGCCCGGTCAGCAACTCCAGAAGAACAACACCGTAGGTGTACACATCACTCTTCGCGGTCAAATGGCCTGCATATAATGTGGAGGAAAATCATGTAAGTTTCCACCAATCATATATGTATGCAACCCATCCTTGTCATTTACCATTAACATGTGCACAATTTTAAATTAAAGAACACGTCAAGACTATATTTAGTCCCATGGGTATGAAACCCATTTGGGCGAGAGTAATACTAGGATGGGTGACCTCCTGAGAAATCCTCGTGAAAGAGTTTCATATCTAAGGGTTGTGATAAGCTTGGCGATCTAACGTAAAAACTAGCCATTCCTATGGGTATGAAACACATTTGGGCGAGAGTAGTACTAAGATGGGTGACCTCCTGGGAAGTCCTCGTGAAAGGGTTTCATATCTAGCCTTCCCCAACTTGTTTGGGACAAAAGACTTAGAAGAAGAAGAAGAAGAAGAAGAAGAAGAAGAAGAAGTCAAGACAATATATTGATAGTGATCAGAAGAATTGTATGCTTAGTTGTGACTGAATCATAGATGCTATTAACTAGCCACAATCAGTCATACACATGTAAATCATCCTTTGACTTTTGACCATTACAACATGTGCATAATTTTAGACTAGCCATTTCTATGGGTATGAAACCCATTTAGGCGAGAATAGTACTAAGATGGGTGACCTCCTGAGAAGTCCTCGTGAAAGGGTTTCATATCTAGCCTTCCCCAATTTGTTTGGGACAAAAGACTTAGAAGAAGAAGAAGAAGAAGTCAAGACAATATATTGATAGTGATCAGAAGAATTGTATGCTTAGTTGTGACTGCATCATAGATGCTATTAACTAGCCACAATCAGTCATACACATGTAAATCATCCTTTGACTTTTGACCATTACAACATGTGCATAATTTTAGATTAGCAAACAAGATGTGTCAGGTTATAATGATCAGAAGAATTTGTGTGCTAACTTGAGGCAGAACGAAGATGTAACTATCAACCAACCACAGTAGTCTGATTTCGAGGCAGGCAGTGCATGAGAGCAGCTGAGTATCTAGTCATCCTTTTTAACACTAAATAAAGGTGTGGAAAGCAATAAAGTACCGTTCCAAGTTTTCAACTAGCATGATGGTTTGCCTCGATGTTTTCCCTTTGACAGGGTGTCATACATCATCGACCACAATCCTTTAAGAATTTTCAAGTATTTTAATCATAAGCATCACATGAATGGAACAACAATCGTCAATCTAAAATGGATTGTCCAGACAGGCTTTGCTGCCTTGCTCCTGCCTGGTGAGTCACTTTGCTGCTAAATGATTAATTTATACCTCCTCGCTGCTATAGAGAATCACATTTCCTTTAAACAACAGTCACATCTAAGCACAACGAAGAACCATGCCATATAAAACTAAGTGAATCCAACAGATACGCCATGCATAGCGCTAGTTGTTTATCTCTCTTAAAAGAAGGTATGGAATGAACTCCATGAAGTATTAATGTCGTGCCACGAAGATTGTTTTCCGTCAAACATCCGTGCATTGCATCAACAGAAACTACAGAAACTGCGACTTGCCAGCAATGCTATCTTGAACATTTCAAGCAGAGTCAATGAATGCCCCCTTTCATCCATGTCACTAAGATGCATGAACATAGTAGGAAACAATATGGTTGTCTGGAAAGGCATGTTAGAAAGATTACCTGTCGCGAGATATTCAGGGGCAGCATATCCTTGAGTCCCCATGACCCTAGTAGAAACATGACTCTTATCGCCACTTGGGCCATCTTTTGCCAAACCAAAATCAGAGAGTTTTGCATTATATTCCTGTATGCAGCCGAAGAAAAACAAAAAATAAATCTTTAGATCAAAGCTCATTGTACTTTCACTTGGTCTATGCATAAGAGACTGAATTTGCATGCCCACCGAGTCAAGAAGAACATTGGAGGTCTTGAAATCACGGTATATAACTTTAGCTTCATCACTATGCAGGAAAGCAAGCCCCCTGGCGGCCTCAAGAGCAACCTTCATCCGTAAATTCCATGAGAGGGGCTGGAAATGTGGAGCCCCTGCAGTATCGCATTGTCACTCACCCATTTCCAACAGCGGGAATGGAACATGTCGTACACAATGAGATTGAGAACATCACACATGATAATTTGAGAGGAACTCACTCCTGAAAAGATGGTGCTCCAAGCTGCCCCTCGGCATGAACTCGTAGACGAGAAGCCGCTGTTCGTCCTCCAAGCAATACCCGATGAGCTTCACAAGGTTGGGGTGCGATAGCTGCCCCAGGTAATTGACCTCAGCCTACAATTTTTTTTTCAGAAACAAGTTAAAACCACCTACAAAATCTTGTCCAAACAGGCACAAAAGTAACTGCGACAAGGTGATTAGTCACCAACCAGCCATTCCTTGTGCCCCTGGAAGCTGTCCAGCTTGAGCTTCTTCACAGCGACGATCATCCCGCTGCCGGGCTTGACGGGAGTGAACGTGCGTTCGTCATCCACCCCTTGAACACGGAACCGAAACCCCCTCCCCAGCAGGCTGTCCGGCCGGAAGTTCCTGGTGGAGCCTTTGAGCTCACTGAAGGTGAACCTGCGGAGATTGGTCGACTGCAAGATCTCCTTCTCGGTCCGAGGAGTCGGCGGCACCGAGAAGGACGAACCCTTGGAACCAAAGGTGCTGCTGCTGGTATCGGTCGCATTACTGCTGCTGCTCTTGGAATTGTTATCTGGATGGCAAAGCAAGCGCTCAAGTTACTACTCGCATAGCAAAACTCACATTATCTCGAGCTACCATACCATTCTGGGAGGAGCAAACTAATCCTAGTACTTTTTGTTTGGACAAGCCATATGCGCCTTCAATTTCGCTCGCTATTTGCCATCGACCAAAGTGGAACACAAAACTGTTCTCCTTTTAGATACAAAATCAAGCAACCCAAGTTCAACAGTGCAACTCCAAGAAAAGAAATCAAAGAAACGCTCATTCCTTACTCTGAAGAATAACAGGGCCAAAGCACTACCGAGAACCAGAGCACACAGGCTATAGCAGACCGTAACGGGGCCTGGAAGCAACCAAGAATCATAGCATAGCAAAGCAAAGCAAAGCGTAGTGGAGTGGTACCTGAGGAGTTTGGAGCACTGAAGGAGGGGTTGATCTCGGCGTTCCCTGCACGCCGGCGCAGTTCCCCATCAGGAAGGAGCAACAACGGTACCGGCCAGTCCAACCGGAGGCACAAGAACTGGCTTCTTTGTGTGGTGGTGTCATTCCTTCTTCCCTGCTAGCTAAGGTTGGAAGATCTATCATTGCTGCCTGCGAGCGAGGGTGGTGTGGTGGGAGCCGTGGCGTGGGGTCACTCGCCTCCTCATTAATGGAGGAAAAGCATTTTCTTCTCCTCCTCTCTGCGTCCATGTGATTCAGCTGTCTGCCTTATTGGCTGTTTCTTTGGAGGTTTTGCTTTGCATGCCCCACTGTTGCTGTTCAAAACTGCGAAATTTAGACTGGACTCAACTTCCATGTCACAAAAGGATGAAATAATACTTTAGCTTGTTCGATTTTGTAGCCTTTTCGTAGCATTTTTGAACTAGCTAGTACGTGTACACTGTAGTACGTCACTCCTGATACCGTTTCATTATCACAGGCCTCCTATTGGACGTTTCGATTGGAGTTATTGTTCTCCGTTCAACATTTCAACGAGATGCGATCATCTACCGAAGTCCCGAACAAATATAGTAAAGTACGTTTTTGTTTCTTGTTCGCACTAAGTAAAGCACGCGATAGGGATGGAAGGGCCGACCTGCCGTACGCTGTGCAACAGGCCAAGGTGCGTATCACATCAACGAGCGGTGGGTCGTTCGTTCTCCTCCCATAAATTTGCAGCGACTTTGAGTTTATCCATACCTTCTACGCATGTTCATTCTTCCTGATGCTTTAGTAATAGTAGTGATCATAACGGAAAGCACATGCACGGAGATGCACTGAAGCGCACGCAACCGCGAACTGGAGTGCAGCTCGATCGTCACAGTGGACAAGCGAGAGCTGCCGGGTTGTGCTGCACGCCCTGCATTATCATAGTAGCAAATCTGAAAACAGGAGAATTGGTTGGGAATTTGGCGCGTCCCTTTCACTTTCAGCGCCGCGCTGGAGAAAGTCCATCTGTTGGTCCAACAGCCTAGCACTACAGCCATCAGGATTGACCCCGGCTCTCCGAGTTTTGCTGGATATTTTGTGCCCAAAGAAACCTTCTGTAGTTTGTACATTGCTCCCTACAGCTACGCATGCCAGTTTGATACCAGAGGTTTTTTTTTTTTTTTTGAGGAACTGGCAGCCTTTCGAATAGATAGAAAATAGTGTTTATGTACAGAAGCAAGCCAAGTCTCGCATCGGAGACAAGCCCAGCAAAACCGAAAAAAACACAGAGAAAAGTCTACGGAAATATATAGAGTAGGAGTACGGTATGCGGATAAATGGAACCCGAGCTCAGGGCCGGTCCTGACAATTCCACGGCGGGGGCGAAACCAGAACCGGGGCCGTAAGCATCAAAATAAAAATTTATATGTGATGTCAACCGTTACCAATAAACTCCTAAAAATCAATGTTGATATCGAATAATATATACATATTTTATAGAAATTTTCTTCTAACATTACTTAGGTGCAAAGTCAGGAATGATGTCATGTAAGATTGGCTGCCATAGCCCATTTTATTCCATAGAATAAACTCAGCAAGGCATAACAAGCTTATAAAAAAAATAAAGGAATCAATTATCGAACATGTAGTGAGGTAGTACGATACTCTGTGTAATTTAACTTGTTACATTGATTCCACTGCACGACGTTTTGATGGTTCATCTCCATCATACTTACTTTTACCAATTTTCATGTCGACTCGTTGCGGACAGTTCGGCCAGTAGGATCTCATCTAGGAAATTCGGCTTCTCGCTTCTCGGTGTGGCCAGTTGATGGTTGACAACGGGTCATCTCTCCAGCTCATGTCCAAATCAATCGAACGACTAACATAGTAAGATACACAACATTTGAAAAATTAGAAAGTACCTTGCCGCGTCCTTACAGTTAAGTGTTTGAAAAAGATAAGATAATTCAAACCGTCATGGAAAAATGGAAATCTGAGTCACTGCGTTAATTCCTTTTAGTGTGCTGCATTACTGGATCGGTCTTCTCACCCATTTTTTCTTAGATCAACCAGATCCAGCTAGCTAAAAGGAAAAATGCCCAGAACCAAAGAAAACAGCCCAAACTAACCGAGAAAAGGCCCAAGTCTAGCCACAGAGCATAATGCTTTGTCCTGGTCTCTCTAACGGAAAGAGCTTTCGGCTGTGCTCCTGCCAGTTTAAAAAAAAATCGAAAATCATATTTATGAGTTCAAAAAAATACTAAAAAAGATCATGCATGTTCTTTATGAAGTATACTATGAGCGTGCAAAATCTCAATGCAAAATCTTTTGTATTATGAGCTACACAAAAATGACAAAAGTTGGAAATTTGAAACTGATGCTTCGGGCGAAACAATTCTCAGGGTGTGACGGGTGGTGTGTACGGGGCCCGGGTACATATTCACCGCGGCATGCTGATCCACGATTACTAACGATTTCAACTTCATGTTCCCAAGTTGCAGAGAACAATCCGAAGTGAGGCAATCTTTCTAGATTCACTCTGCCTTACAGCATTGCTTCCCATTGTCATTGCCATTGTAGCACGTGTGTGGTCTAGCCACAGACAGTATCTCCTTTGTTTGCCCCCGCCATGTTACTTCAATAGGCACAACATCATATTCAACATTGCTATCATTGATCACCTTGGCGCTCCCGGCACGGTCCGGACGACCAAGGTGCGAAGTATTAAGACTCCAAACGAGTTTTCTAACCACCGCGCTTCTAATAATCTGCAGCTTCTCGTAATGCAAATTTTACATCCGCGCACAGCACCTCGAGGCCAGCTTTCAGCGCGTTGAGTTCAGTAAAGTTGGGGGAAATAACCCGCAATGCCACCGATAAGTGACATACCGGTTCAATTCTTTTTTACCCAGCCACGCACTGCCTCAGGTCCTCGTCTTCTTCCTCCCGTAGACCCGTACCAATCTGTATCGGGATGACTAGGTTCCGGCGCCACTTGGCTCCGGCAGGCTCTCTGGCAGCGAGGTGACTACCTCCGGCCTCCTCTCATCCAGAGGCGCTCAATCCCTACGCCCTTTGCCGATCATCTCGGACGGCCGGTGCAGCACGACCAAACAATGCCGGCGGACATGTAGCGGCGCACCAGGGCACGCCCATCAGCTTGAAGCCCTTCGCACGGTCTTCCTCTACCTCTGCTCCGCCTCCATGCCCCCCTCTCCGGCAGCTTATCCTGGTTGCGCCTCTCTCGTCCTGCCGGCCGGCTGCAGTAGGTCGCTGTACGCCGCTGGCCGTATAGTACTTCGATCTCGAGCAGACTAGCTAGACGCGGCTGAACTTGCACGTACTACTAGCTACTACTAGCTTGACTAGATTGATCAGCTAGCACCCAGGCACGTACAAACTAGCTAGCTTGCTAGATTGTCTATAGATGTACACGCCGGAGGTATAGAACATAGTAGGGGGCTTCCGCCGAATGTTGGAGGGTTCCGGCGAGTTCCGGCAGCTTCAACGAGATTCGGAAAGGTTTCGGGGTGGTTACGGATGATATCCGGCGAGGTTTAGGCGAGGTCCAACAAACTCCGATAAGGGTCCGGCGATAATCAAGGTGGCCGCAGGCGGTCCAGCACGGCTCCGGAGATGTACATCGTGTCTTTGCCGATCTCCTGCGAGGTCCGGCCGACTCCGGCGAGTGTCCGATGATGATCAAGAAGGCTGGAGGCGGTCCGGCGCAACTCCGGCGAGGTACGACGTGTCTTTGCCGGTCTCCGACGAGTTGTTCCGGCGGTGGTGAAGGTTCCACACAACAGAGCTCCAACGAGGTGCAGCAGTGTGGTGGTCCGGTGAGGCGCGACGAACTCCGGCGAGATCCTGACCAACTCCGGTGATACTCCGCGAGGTATGGCTAGGAGCGAGGTGGCTGGAGGCGAGGCCGAGGTGGTCGCGGCGGGCCTAGGCGGAACTCTGGCACAGAAGTTCCGGCCGACGACGCTCTCAGGGTGATCCGCAGTTTTACAGTCGTTTCAGCCAAACAACTTTCGACTTTGTCACAGTTTTCATCTCACAGCAGGTTTTTCACAGCTCACAGTTCACAGCAGCTTTTTTGTAATCTGCAGCTGAACCAAACACACCCTAAGTAGACTATACATTATACGCTATACTTAAATCTGTACATTTGTTATTTTTGTGTAGCTCAAAACATAAAGTATTTTGCATTCCAATTTTCCACACTTGTAGGATATATCATTAAGAATAGGCATGCTTTCTTTCAGAATTTTTTAAAACTATTAAATATACTTTTTGATTTTTTTTAAATGGTGAGATCACCGAAGCTCGGGAGCACCAAATCTCTACTCTCTCTCTGAATCTTACTACAAAACCTTCCCACGTGTAGCAATGGTGCCGCCAAATGAGTTCTTCGGCCACTTCATTTGCGCGTGGGAATCGAAATTCATATTTTTTGACTTTTTAAAATTTCAAAAAAATCCTAAATGTATACTATGTCATATTCTACCAACATGTAAATTTTCAATTAATCTGTTGTACTTTAGGCTATGCAAATCTGACATTTTAGAGTAGTGAACAGTAACTTTGAACTCTCCAAATCTGTCAAATTTGGTTATATCCGTGTAGCCCAGAATATGAGTTATTTTGAGTTGAGATTTTACATGTTGGTAGAATGTATCCTTGTCTACATCCATCATTATTTCAATTTTTTTTTTGAAATGTGAAAATATGATTTTCTAATTTTTAAAAATAAAGAGCTCCATGGAACTCGGTCTTCATTTGCACTTTTCGAGGAGTGCGGTATTTTAGAGCCCGAGCCCTAGGAAGCTTTTTTTAATAAAAATCCTCTGTAAGTTTTAAAAGGAAACTATGTTAGTGTGCAAAATCTCAATGCAAAATTAGCTATATTTAGTATGTGCGAAAATGAGAAAATGTGTGTATCTAGCTCGGTGAAGGGTACACATTTTCAAAACTTGAAAATTTGGTAGATTTGTTAGTTTTGTGTACTCTAGAGTATAAAAAATTATATTAAAATTTTGCACGATGGTACTCTCTAGACACACAAGTTGGTTCGGGATTTTTAGACGTCCTCTCCACAATCCTTTTCTCTCTCTCCCATGTGTTGGGATCTGCACCTCATATACACCGGTATATACTAAGTTCTGTATGACGAAGTTCTGCCGGACTATAGCTAGTGAAGGTGTGCGGGCTCTCGGAGGGATCATACCTTTGATCGTCACTCGGTTGGATCCAGAAGGCTGGATGCGGGGAGTCGGCGACATTCTCACCACCAAGGCTTGGTCGAGAGAATCTTCCTAAAGCTTCATCGACATCTACTTCCGCTTCAGGGTGTTGGTATGATCACTAGTCATCTCTCGCTTGTATCTTCATAGATAGATCTTGGTTGTTACGTAGAAGGCGGATTTTTTTATAATTCCATGTGTAACAT
This sequence comes from Poa pratensis, assembly GCA_947311845.1. Classification (NCBI taxonomy): domain Eukaryota; kingdom Viridiplantae; phylum Streptophyta; class Magnoliopsida; order Poales; family Poaceae; genus Poa; species Poa pratensis. The sequence continues at coordinate 28,483,626 of CAMZMU010000064.1, forward strand.
AAAGTTGTATTAGAGCGGTCTATGTGTAGAACAGATCGATCTAGAGCACTTGATAGTGCAGGAATTTCATCAGTTTGTGCAAGTATATTAGAACTATTCTAATATTCAGATTATTTCTTGTTGATTCCCTTGACATTGCACAATTATGATCCTGGCAATATAGATGAGATTCTGTTACAAACTTCTGGCTGACCGCGGAACCTCTGTGCTGCTCCTGAGTATGTTGGTCGTGTATCTAATGTCGTTCTTTTGTAGCTTTGGGTTTCGCTATAGTTGGGAAAGACTAAGTTGTAATGAGAGGGCATGTGGATTAGATCCACACGTGGGTCATGCGTAATGATGAAGTTTAGATTGGGGCACGAGATTTGGAAACTTGTCTTCCATTCGAATCA